>JAOEHY010021403.1:0-14710 GCA_025447955.1 Psilopsiagon aurifrons
CTGCCCATGGCAGGGGGGTTGGAACTAGATGATCTTAAAGTCCTTTCCAACCCTAACTATTCTATGATTCTATGATTGGTCTTCTGGTAGAGCTGAATAAGACCTAGCTTACCATTACTATATTTCATTTCAGTACTGTAAAAATTAAATGCAAACCAAATAGGGTTACACTAGTATGTGCCTGGTAAAAAATCAGTAGTGAATTGGGCCCTTAATCTGGTGTCCCTCTCCTGTGCCTGTATCAATAAATTTGTAAATGTTGTTAATGTTCAGAACTGCTCAGACTTACTTTTCAAACCCACTGAAATCCATAGGAATGCTGTACTTGTCTATAGTTCTGATAGACACCTGGCACTGATACCACACTTCTGAAGATGCTTATTTTCATTTTTTAAACAAACGAGTTGTTACTGTGGTTGCATAAAATTTTTATTAAAGAATAAACAAAGTAGGAATATAGGCTTAACAAAACAGCACTTTCTTGCATTGTAAATGTATATGCAAAAATTCAGCTGGTAACCAGTACTGATTACTCCTTTCTGGCAAAGCAGTGCAAAGAGGCTGGAAACAGGGCTTCTTGCTCTGTTGACTGAGAAGTATATGCTGGAAAAGCAAACGTTCAGATCTTTATTACTGTATGTGGTCTTAATTTAAGTCTGAGAAGATACTCACTATTGAATGGGCTGATCACAGCTCCTACAGGAAAAAAATACATTTTCTCAGAAGGCAGCTGTCTTTACCTCTAATGGCACAGAACTCATTACTACCACTGGTGTCTTTCTTTGTTCCTCTCACTCCCATCTTCCACATCCAGTACAAGTTGCCTTCTTGTAACGTATGGGGTCCACTTACTTCTGCTGTGGGAAAGTTTCTTTCTTGTAGGATAGGATGAATTGAATGCTTTGCCTCTGAGTCTCATCCTTATTAATCTTCTGTCTTAAAAATTTGTCAAATGTCACCCAAACTGACCTGCTCGCTTATACCCCTTAAACATTAAACATTGTTTCCAGGCTAAACATTGTAAGCTTCTATACTGTAAAGACAGTGTTATTGACTACTATTAGTCAATAATTGTAGAATTGTAAAATAATTTCATATTTGAACAGTTCTTATGATTGAAATACTTTATTAGGTGAATAAGTATAATATTACAATGATTTATAGTGTTGCACACTAGTGAGATTTACAAATGGCAGTAAAGTACTCATTACCATTACAAGAAAATAAATGTACTTGCCAAAATTATAGAATCATAGAATAGTTAGGTTTAGAAAGGACCTCAAAACCACCAAGTTCCAAACCTCCTGCCATGGACAGGGACACCTTGCACTAAACCAAGTCACCCAAAGCTCCATCCAACTCAGCCCCGAACACCACCAGGGATGGAGCATTCACATAATATGAAAATGTAGCAAGCATTCTGCATGTTAATAGCTCAAAATGTTTCTTACCTATATAAATACCAATACTGTCATTTTAAACCAAAGATTATATATATTTAGAGCCATGACCACTAAGAAAGTTAAAAAATAATTTATTCAAATTCTTCAGAGAATTTCCTTGAGCAAAGTTATTCCCAATTTTATTGTTTCAAGATATTCTGCCCAGTTCTTTGATGTGTGTGAAGCTGGAACCTGTCCAAACAAGAACAGAGATCTACGCATACCTTGGTTTTGCTACTGAATGGATCATTTTAATTATATGACGTCATAACAATGCATTTCTATGTCCTTATATAAAGCCTTGACTATAGCATCTCCAGATCATGAGAGAGGTGAAAAGGGACTGTTTCATTTGGAGTCTGAACACAGAGTTTGAATGGAATATTTTGAGTTCTCTAAGCACAGGCTGTTGTCCTTCTTCTGAATTAAAGCAACTAGCCTGACAAGAAGTAAATCAGCTGGACAAAGAGAGGATCTTTACATCTCAAGATGGGCAGTGGAGCCAGTTCTGAGAGCAAAGAGCTGGCCAAGAGATCCAGAGAACTGGAAAAGAAACTCCAGGCAGATGCAGAGAGGGAAGCTAGGACGGTCAAACTACTACTGCTGGGTAAATAGAATAAGAATTGCTTATAATGCCTTTCCATTGGTTATTTTGCTCTGGAATTACATTTTAGTACAGTGAATTTCTCACATCTCACTGTTTTATTTGAAGACAACCCTGTAATGCACAAAATATCTTCTTGTGGACACTCATGAAGTCTCAAGGAACAGGCTGGAAATGGTCACATTACTGCATGCATTCCATTTTAAATATTATAAATCCTTGACTTTGAAAAGATTCGAAAAATGAGAACCTACTGCTGGAATAAATGTTCTGATGCTTATTTATAGAGAATGTAGCACAGGCTTATCTCCTCATTTTTTAAATGGTTCTATATGCATTAATTTGCAGGAGGATTAAATGAGATAACTGGTTACACTGAAAATCCACAGGTGTCATGGATATTGATATTGCTTATGTCCCAAACTGTTGCAATTAATTTTTTTACAGAAGCAAAAAGTGACATAGAAACAGTTTTTTTGATGTATAAATATGATATTGTGGAGGGTGGAATGGAATGTAATGAAATGAGCTGAATACAGATGAATATCCTCACAGACTACCACTGCTAATCCACACTATGATCAATTTATTAACAGACAGAAGGTGTAATAGCAAAACATGTCTCTTTTCTTGATGCATCTTTAGTCTTCTCTCATTTTCCCCATGGTACTGACTAGCCTACAAAATATCCAAGAACACAATTAATTCTGCCACCGTCTTAATATTTTTCTAACAGTATGATGCCTGTTAAGAGAGTTTATATTGGCTTCTCCAAATGAATAGGAAAACAGTCTGGGATCATTAAAACATATCTATTTTTTTCCTGCATCATAACTGCAATGATTACAAGGGCTTTTAAACTGATGCTTATTCAGACTTAGTAAGATCTTTCAGATAAAGCAAATCGGCTTAACTTTTATTTTGCATCTTATGCAAAAGGTCTATTTATACCTGTTGAGAATCTAACTACTATTATTAATAAAGAAATAAGAGAAAGCGAAACCATGTGGCTTCTCAAATAATAATGAGAAAGTAACAGTTTTATGCACTTTATGCACCATCAACATTCAGACTGCAGTTTGCAAAGCTTTTCATTCCAGTGGAGAGTACAAAGATTTTCTCTGCCACATTAGAATAAAATATTGCCCCTACTGAAGCAAGCTTGGATTGGTCAAACAACAGAATCATATTTTCATTTAAACTTTTGTAAAGTTTGGCATTTTCAACCTATTCTTATGAAAAGGAATTGACATACAAAGTTAGAACCAAGGTCCATCTACCTCAGCGTCCTTTCTCTGGCCTTATCCAACACTGATCCATGAGAAAGATATAAGAAATTTTTAAGAGGACTTTATGAGATAAAATGGACTTTATAAGATGAAGATAAGTTTATAAGGTAAGAATTTTGATGAAATATTTTTATCTTCACGATTTCATGCCTTGGCAATAGCACTGGAGGTTGTCTTCCACCAGAACACAAACTACTTACCCCTCCCAGAACTTATGTATGCATTTAGTATTAAGGACTTAAATTCTAAATGTTTCCTAATGTATATAACCAGTCTGCTTCTGACACTATTCATATCAGTCACAAGATACCTTTAGTAAAATACTTGGAGATAAATTGCAGGCTATGTGAAAAACATTTCTACTTCATTCATTTCAAATCTGAAAATATTCTGGTCTCATCACCTATACAAGCACTCTTTTCATGAGACAAGATGATTATCAGAATCTGAAATACCTTCACTGAAGTATTCTTCATAGAATGTATTTCTACAGTATCTTCTTTTACTTATGTCACACATGACAAAAATTCAAATTTGGCAGTAGTTAACACTTCAGAAAGTTTTTTTTTCTCCTGGAAAACTGTTACAGCAGATCGTAAGGACTTAGTAAAAAACATGTTGGAGAGAGAGAAAAAAAAAGATTGCGTACTTAACAGCTCAAATTTTCTTGTTCTTAAAAATGAAAAGGGTGGATAAAACGTTTTGAGCCAATTGCACAGCTAGAGTGAAAGTGTCTCTCGAACACCTGGAATCACAGCTGCGGAATCACAGCTGCTGAATCACAGCTGCTGTAGCTATGTATATAAGGGGCACCATATAAAGTCTTACAGACAACCAGTGAAGAGGCCAGATAGGAGAGGATTAAATCTGCTGTGTTCAGTTCTGAACTTTTCCAAACCTCTGAGGTGATCTCAGAAATGATAAAAATTTTACACTTTTTAAATCAAGGTCAGCTCTATTCTGAGCCAACCAGCCTGGTCCTAGATTTCTTATGTCACCTCTGTATTGCAGACAAGACGTATTTCTTTTGCAGTAGACAGATTGGTAGAGAATACTTAGAAAAAAAATCAGTGTGATCATTATGCTCTTACCTTTTTTGAAAACAAAAAATACATATTCTGACAATTTCCTGAGATGATTATTTGCTACATAGTGTGGTCTCTCTGCATTCTCCAATAGGTCCTTTTGCAAAGAAGAAATTTTATGCAGAAAAATAAGGAGCCACATTTGTTTGTGTTAAGTTCTGTGACACAAGCAAATACATTTTCCATGTTGAGGTGATAATTTACAGTTTATATGGCATGCAATAAAAGCTCACATATAAACTGGGGGAGGGGTAAAATTATGCGACTTTCTGAGGTTCCTTACAAGTTGTCCAAGAACCAGGAGAGTTAAGTCTTCTGAGGTAGGTGTTCCCATGCTGTCAAGGCCATCCCTATGCCCATACCTTTTCCACAGATCTGGTATTAGACTTCAGAAGAACAAGATTGCTTTATGAGTCTGGAAAAAACTTCAAGGTGAAAGTTTAATTTCCTTTGAATCAGGGCCATATCTTGCTTACCACATCACACACGGTTTATGATCTTCATAGGAGGGCAGTTTGTTTGCGTGCAAAGTACAGCATTCATTCCAAATGTGACCAGAGCAGCCTGATGCTCACAGCGATGTCTTGCAGAAACAAGAACATAGTTTCATCTTACATAATCATTAATACTTTGAGCTTATTTATTTGCAAAACATTATTCCATGGCCTCATTTTCTACAGTTTTCAGTGGCAGGACAAAATTCACTCTGTTTTAAGCTGGTCATCTTCAGGTCACTTTACTGAGAAATACCCATTTTTATGGCACATCTTACCCATTTTAATTTAAATATCTGCTTCAGCGTGAGAAAAAATGAAGCTGTTTTTTCATTTGTTTTAGTAGGAAATATTCTACTCCAATGACTATAAGAGGTCTCTGTAAGTAGTCTGGATGCAGAAGTTTGTAGTATAGGCATTTAAAATCTGTTAAATGGATCAGTTACCGAAGTCAGGTTAAGTTCCTGTATTAATACCTGCATTGGAAAGCAAAGTCTGAGCACTAACATGGTCCAGTAGTCCTATCGATTAGAGTACATCTTTTCTTTTTTTGGGGGGTATACGAGGCAGCATTTAAAGAACTTATTCCCTCAAGGGAGCTGAATCTTAGATCTTCTAAGTAGTTTCTTTATCTCATGAAGAAAATTTGTTGAGTTTGGTAAAAGGACTAGGAAGATACAATTTCCAGTCTAGTTCAGTTTCCAGAGCTTTGAATAGTATAGACAAGGTCAGTCAATGGTTTGGAACCTTTTTTGATTTCAACTTGAAGACTTTATTTTCCTGCTTCTTGCTGCTTTATGTCATTGAGAGCACCTTTTGTGACAGGTTTCAAACAAAATATTCAGGCAGTAGGTTTTGGGATTTTTTCTTACCTTTACTTCTAGAAATGTTTCTAAGCCAAAGTTATACTTCCATATAAACAATAACTGTAAGAAGTTAGTAGTTCTTGCTCTTGACACAAAAGCAGCTTCATGTAAAAGAAAACCCTTCTTCAATGGCTCAGCAGATGCTAATCCTGAAAAGGGCTTCAACCCTCCCCAGTTTCCACAACTATTCAAACAAATTCTTATAAATACAGTAACATCAAATTACAGCTGAGGCCCTGGGCTCTGTTCTCCTTTCAATTTGAGAGAGTCTCAGCAGCTTTCAGGCACCTTCAGGTTTTGTCTATATCTGGAATGTTAACATGTTTTGATGGACTCAGGGAAGAGGTTAAGCACTCCCAGAGCAATGGGGCAATTAATGTTAGACTGTTGGGTAAGGTTCCCTTGCACCTAGCTGCCTGCAGTCTGCATGGTTCTTCTTCTTGAGTCTCCTCTGGAGCTCCAGTGTACCCTGAAATATAGTGGGTTTGGGACATGACGAGGTGCAGTCAGAAATACCCAAAACAAGAGAGACAAGTTATAGCTTGTCAGAGTACTGCCTGTGAGGAACCTCACTGAAGATGAATGCGACGTCCTGGGGCACGCTGAATGTGATCTCTGGGAGAAAGTGTAGAAGCAAACATCCATTGACCTTACTGGAGTCAGGACATCTTTCAGTTCCCCGGAGTGGTGCCAGAGTTTCAGGCATTAACCGAGATTTCTATGCTTTTATTTTCTGTGCTTTTGACCTGGCATCCAAATAGAGACAGAGAAATCAGAGGTAAATTAGAAAAAGCTAGAAGAACTTAAATATGTGAAATGCAAAATATTGGTTGTGGCGTATTATTGCTGGTTTCTATCAAGGTGAGCTACAAATCTTCAGAGTGACAGATAGATAGTTTTTCAAAAGCCAGTTAAACTTTCCAAGCTCCATGACAGGATGGAGTTTGGCCTAAGTTCTTGTCTTTAATTCAGAAAATATGGACTTGATTATAATTGCCCTTTCTACTGCCTACCGAAGAGAAGCTGCTTTCAGCTCTCCATGCAGTCATGTAAGAGCTGTCATGATGCACTTTTTCCACTTTTTCTGCAAAAGAATGGCCACCGTGGTGGGTGGAAACACCCTTGTCCCTGCTGTCCCACCATGGGGCCCTGGCTCAAAGAGCAGGTTGCACAGGATGGGGAAGGAAGAAAGGAAGCAGGTGCAAAGTAAATTGTTTCTGACCTATTTCCTGGCATGCAAATGCTGCTACGCCTAACACAATACTCCAGAGTGATGCTAATGTCTGAAACTCATCTGCTGTGTAGATAAAGGCACTACTGGATCATAAATTAAAGAAGAACAGAGGTAGAAAAATGTAGCCAAAACATATAATTTATGTCTCCTGCTCTATTTTAATTTTTCCTTTCAGATCTGGAAGAGAACTTTATTTCTATATTAGGTTTTCCAGCATCTTCCCATGGGGTGAATGTATGCATCCTCTGAACAGCCTGCTCTTTCTCCTACAAAAACTGTAGCAAATGCCACCTTGCTGACAGGGCTTTACAAAGTTCTTCAGAAGGGCATTGAAGGGATAATAAATGATCTACATCAAATTTGCATTTTTTCCAAACTGTGGCAGATGGCAGCATCATCCCATTTTGCATAGGCTCTTTTTCCTCTTGCACTTTTTCCTACTCACATCAGAAAATGCTTTGCTTATGGTTTGCTGTCTGCTGTGATTCATTTGGGTAAATTAATCCCTGTCATGTAAATTATATTAGTTTCTCAAAATCTGTTTATGAAGTCTGTAAACACTTTGTTCCATTCACTGAGAAGCCCTCAGTTAAAATACCTGTGCTTCAGATTTCCTCTTTTGCCAAAAGTGTCTGACACCATCCAGAGAGGTAAATCATAACATGCAAAGAGAAAAGCAGAGCAGTGATGAATGCTGTCCAATGGTTTCATCGCTAAAGCTCAATCCTCTCTTCAGGTGCTTTCAAAATCTAGCTCTTGTCTGGCTGCTCTTGCCTCAACTCTGACAGAAAGACAATGATAGTCACTCACACTGATTTCCAGTGAAGGTTTTTGTTGTGATTATCCATGTTCCATGAGATAAGAAGGACAAATTAACCATACATAACCTGACCAGACTTCCGCACTAGTTTTGCAACTGGCTGATAAGGCAAATGCCTGTGCCTCCCTGCCCATTCTGGGGACTTCCTGCAGAACCATTCCCAAGCAGAATCTGTTGCATTGCTCTACAGGTTTCCCACTTCCAGCCACATTACTTCACAGAGTACCAGTGTCAATACATTTGCTCATGTGCTGCGTCTGTATCATGAGCTAGTCCACATGCAAGTCTCCATACTCTGTTTTTCCAGTTTCTCATAAAGGCTGGCTAGAGAGCTTGGACCTGTCTGGCTTGGCTTCCAGAAGGTCATGATACATATTAAATGAGCAGCTACAAACCACCTAATGTCAGAAAGTGTAGTTTGTTCATGTTTTTATGATGCCTATCTGAAAGACATGAAATCAAAACATGACCCATATTTTATTTCCTTGCTAATTAAAGAGTCTGCATTTTTGCCTTATTTGCTGAATGTTCCTTTCTTTTCAGACATCTCTTTCCTTTTTTGAATTAACACTTTTACCAAGATTTCAGTAAGTCTGAGCGGACACTAATGAGGGGTCTAATTAGTACAATGGGGATCTAAAACATCCACATTTCTTCATAGATACAAAATTCTGTTTCAGAGAGTTATTTTTAATACTTGCTACATAGCTATCAATAACATCTTCTCAACCTTCCCCTCCTGCAGGCGCTGGGGAGTCAGGAAAGAGCACTATTGTAAAGCAAATGAAGTAAGTATATGAATATTCATACCAGTTGTTGAATTTGGTATTAGTGGTATAAGCTATCTAATGTCTTATTAGAATATTTATGCTCATTTGAATAAAATGCAAAGAAACATCATTCAAATCAAGTTCTCATTCAACCACATAAAATAAAACACAAAGTGACTATGAGACACAGCTGGATAGGTAATCAGATCTGTTTGATCAAATCATGCATAGGTCCAACTCCTTGCTGAAGACTAAGGAAGCTTCTTCATTGGCTTTGGTAGGAGTTATAGTACTGCAGTGAGAACATGAATGCATGAGACAACCAGGCACAGCAAATCCACCTATCCTAGTGTCGTGTCTCCTGCAGTAGCTAATGAAAGGTGCTTACAGAAGATCATCAGGCCAGACAAGCAAACACACAGTAATACATGCATTGGATAATCTGATAGCATCTGCTGGTCTGTGGCTCAGGCACCACCCTGAACCAGATGGCATCACTGTGTCAGTAGCCCTCAGTTAAATCATGCCTACATTTCTCATGAGACTTTTCTGAACTAGTGTAAACTAATAGCATAATATTCTATGGCAGGTAGCTCCACAATTTAATTACATATGATGTGATTCATCTTCCTTTGTTAAATTTTAATTCGTTCCTTATTACTTTCATTTGGTTTCACTGTATTGAAAGATAAAATACTGAAGTTTTCACAGGGCAAAATCTGTTTGCTGGGGTTTTTTTTTTCAAACTGGTCTCTGTAGACCATTCATGGTCACAATAGTCTTATTCCAGCTCCTGCCAGAGATTACAAAGATTGTTCTCAGGTCTCCCACAGGCAACATGTGAACATATTTAGCCACCAGTCTACACAGTGAGCAGCTGCTACCCATCTTGCATGAGAAGCAACAGTCATGAGAACTGTTTTTAGCAAGAAACATATCACTATAAAAGTTTTCATACAATCATCAATCTGGGTTAAAAGAGGCTGTACGAGCTGAAATGCAGAAATCCCTGTTCAAATCCAGACTGAGAACCTGATTAGGAAGAGCTTGTGACTGCACCATAAACCTATTGCAATCATACTTACAGACGTTCGTCCAAAATGCACATGGTTTCACACAGATTGAAGCCAGTAGCTTTATTTCCCTGGCTTCTAAGGAAGTTCAAATCTGCCCTTTTATAATTGTCATATTACAATTTACTTTCACAATATTTTCGAGTATAGTCAAACAGGCTAAAACTACATTCATTCATGCTATTCTTTCAAGGGTAGCCAAAATACTACTCATGTGTGAGGTTTAAGCAGATAATCCACCTGAATTCAAGAGATTATACTTACACAGGCAGCAAAAATCCTCCTTTACTGTGTAACCTGCTGAAATATTGCTGTTGTATCTAGCCCTGTTTTCATGTACAGTGTCCAGGTCTACTTCCTAGACATGTCCAAGAGGAGTGTTTTATGAAGTCAGTAATACTATTCCAAATTTAAGCTCTCTTAACTTTCTTATGTCTTCACCAATGTATTTTAAAGAGTTAAGATGATATGTCATAAGACCAATGTTCTATTTAAGCAGTTCAATTTGTAGTAAGACAGCTTCAGAACCATCCATCAAATTCTTTGCTAACATAGAATCACGGAATCATAGAATAGTTAGGGTTGGAAAGGACCTTAAGGTCATCTAATTCCAACCCCCCTGCCATGGGCAGGGACACCTCCCACTAAACCATGTCACCCAAGGCTCTGTCCAACCTGGCCTTGAACACCATCAGTGATAGAGCATTCACAACTTCCTTGGGCAAACCATTCCACTGCCTCACTGCCCTTACAGTAAAGAATTTCTTCCTCATATCCAATCAAAACTTCCCCTGTTTAAATTTGAACCCGTTACCCCTTGTGCTATCACTGCAGTCCCTCATGAAGAGTCCCTCCCCCTCATCCCTATAGGCCCCCTTCAGATACTGGAAGGCTGCTATGAGGTCTCCATGCAGCCTTCTCCTCTCCAAGATGAACAGCCCCAACTTTCTCAACCTACCTTCATATGGAAGGTGCTCCAGTCCCCTGATCATCTTCATGGCCCTCCTCTGGACTTGTTCCAACAGTTCTATGTCCTTTTTATGTTGAGGACACCAGAACTGCATGCAATACTCCAAGTGAGGTCTCACGAGAGCAGAGTAGAGGGGAAGGGTCACCTCCCTCGACCTGCTGGTCATGCTCCTTTTGATGCAGCCCAGGATACTGTTGGCTTTCTGGGCCGCAAGTGCGCACTGTCAGCTCATGTTCATTTTTCCATCAACCAACACCCCCCAAGTCCTTCTCTGCAGAGCTGCTCTCAATCTCTTCTCTGCCCAACCTGTAGCTGTGCCTGGGATTGCTCCCACCCACATGTAGGACCTTTCACTTGGAATGGTTAAACTTCATCAGGTTGTCATCTGTCTAACTCACAAGCATGTCAAGGTCCCTCTGGATGGCATTCCTTTTCTCCAGCGTATCAACCCAACCACACAGCTTGGTGTCACTGGCAAATTTGCTGAGGGCGCACTCATTCCCACTGTTCATGTCAGTGAAAAAGATGTTGAACACGACGTGTCCCAACACCAATCCCTGAGGGACACCACTCGTTACTGGTCTCCAGCTGGACATTGAGCCATTGACCACAACTCTGTGTGCAGCCATTTTATCTCTGATTGTGTTCCAATCAGGACACATTCCCTATTCAGACAACCATTGAAATGCATTGGGATCAAATCTTCCTCAAGTAGGAGCAGATTAAAGCTATTTTCTGAATTGTACACTTTAAGAAGGCTTGTAATGCTCACAGCATTCTGGAAGGAGCAGAAAACTGCAAAGATGAGTGTTATTTTTATAGTCCTGTGCATTAATGAGCTATCAACCTGATCACAAATATGAATTCTTTTACAGGATAACTGTTAATGAAAATTATATTTTTTCTTATAAAATGACATCTTCTGTCACAGCCAAGGAGGATTTTTTCAAGAAAAAAAAAATGAGATTTTTCTGTAAATGCCCAATTTCAGTCATTATTTTTTTCATTAAAATGTAACATTTTCTAGAAAAGACTGATAGCTGCTTACAGAAACAATAATTTTGCTGAAAATAAAATTTTCTACCAAAATCCGGGCAATTTTACTCCTATTAATATAATTTTCTAATTCATAAAACTCATTCTTTCCAGACTGAGCACTTCAATCAAAGTTAAATCCTTCCACTTAGCTTTGCGCGCCATTTTCTTGTGCTCAAAATATAGATGTGCTGCAAGGCCCTAAAAAGGTTTGGATGCCTATGAGACATAACTAAAAAGGTGAAAAAAGAAAAGCTTCTCTGGAGCTCTGTGCTGACTGGATCATTTCCAGCGTGAGTTCTAACTTTTTTGAAACCAAGTTAAATATTTCTACGCTATGCTCTAAGATAGCACTACAAACCTACTATAAATGAAAAATAGAACTCAAAATATATGATAACTCATCATGCTTGTTGTGAGTGAATCAACTCTACCTATCTGATGAGAAGTCCAGCCTTCATGAAAGACAAAACAAACCAAACGCTTTTCCTCTAGTAGAAACACAATTTAGATACTATGACTTGGAGCCTATCACCTCATGCCCTCAACATCCTGCGTTAACTTTTCTAAGTTGCTCATTTTTTCAAGGAGCATCAAGGAACAAAATTTTCCGTCTGCTAAAATGCTCCTTCTGGCCATAAAAGATGTCAATCTGTTTTACAATCCTCCCTTAAGAATGACAGACCTTTAATAAAAGCAGCAAAATTCCCCGTTGATTTAAAAGGCTGGTGAGCATACCTTCCTCCAGAGGACATCAATATATTATTTTAAAAAAACAAAAACCCTATCCAACCAAAATAAAAATTACATTAAAAGCCTCAAGCAAAACCAAGTTTTCTTTCTGCAATTATCAAATGTAGTTTCATTTCAGAATCTTCCATTTTCTTCCTTTGTTCTTCAAGGGTAAAGAATGAAGATATAAAATAGCAATTTGCATACGTTTCAGGGCCTTTCCTTCTCTTGTGTCCCATATTTTTGCAGCCACAGGCAAACCACCCGTCCTCCCCAGAAATCCTGTCATGGCCACCACTGTGAGGCACACAATGTAGCTAAATCAAGTTCATGTAATTCCTCGGGTTTGAGTTGCTATATATTTCATTCCATTATTTATAGAAAAGTTGCTTCATTTACAGGTAGAAAGGGGAAGAGTGACAAGAATACGTTTAAGTACAAGTGCAAAAGTACCAGACTACATAATATGGGTCCCCTTTTTCTTTCTCTCAAGTTCAACAGGATTCCTTTGAATCTTGCATTTTCATTTGAAATTGTCCTGAAAACAACATTCAAAAAATCAAAGCTTCAAAGCAGAGTTTATAGGTTTGCCTGGTCTAGAAGTGTTTGGGGAAACACGAAGAGAACCCTTTCTTTCCTACAGATGCTATTCCTACAGACAAAAGAATGAAACTTTTGGGTTTCATTAATTTTCTCTAAAAACTTCTCTATAACTTTTCATAAGTTATAGAGATGTTAAGACACACTGAGTTTGATCTGGGTTTTTGATGTATGTGGGACTTCTTTTCTGACAGGGCTGACTTCTCCCCCCTTGCAGGAAAAGTCTTCCCAAGACACATACCTGTACTTGATCGGGGCTAACCTGTCGGAACTTTTCATACTAACACCTTCTACTTGTATAGCACTGTCCAGACTGTATCTCTGGCAAGAGACAGGGAAAAATCCCAAACTCCAAACCCTAGAAATTATTTATGTAATTACCTGTCCTTCGTCTCTGAAATGAGAGAGAACAGATCCATGGTTCCAGCAGCAGCCAAAGCACTTTCAGTATATGCTCATTCATAGAATCATAGAATAGTTTGGGTTGGAGAGGATTTTAAGATCATCTAGTTCCAATCCCCCTGCCATGGGCAGGGACACCACATACACAAGACCATGCCACGAATTTGTCATTGAGTGTACGCTACTCCAAAATGGGTGAAGTTTTCATCCTTCTTCACAAGTTAAGGAAAAAGATGTTTTTCAATCATGACATAATCTGCACACTGATCTCGGAGAACTTTAACCACATGCCCTTTCTCAGTCAAGGAGGATTATGAAATTATAATCCCTCCATCAGATGAATTTGCCATGACTGCTAAGGTACTTTGTCCTCTGGAATACAAACTATATCCCCATGCATGTCCCCAGAACATGTAGATAACAACAGTAACACCTTTCAGTATCTAGAAATAGTAGCTGATATACAGAGAAATATTAAAGATCTTTTGGTTTGTTTTCTTGAGGAACTACCTGACATTTTTTTGTAAAAAGATTTTATCTGTGCTAGTTTCTGGATAAAAATGATTAAATAAGCAACGTAACAGCCCATAACTAGCATTGTAGATTCCAATAACAACCTAATGAATTTAACCTGACATAATTGAAGAAACTGCTGTTTACCTGTTCCAGCAGAATAGGCAGATGAGCCATTGATAAAAGCTTTTTCAAGGGCCAGATGAATTCAGTTCTTTCTTGCACTGACCACAAAAGCAACTGAACCAAGTTTTCATTAGTTTTTTTAATATATCCCTTAAACCTTTTGTTTTCTATTTTTGCACCAGGATCATCCATAAACATGGTTTCACTCACGAAGAACGCATGGAGTTCAGACCTGTTGTTTACAGTAACACGGTGCAGTCTATCCTGTCTATTGTGAAAGCAATGACTAAGTTAGGAATGAGTTATGAAAACCCAGCTAGACTTGTGAGTATGACACCCTTTCTCTTGAAATTGGCATTAGAATGCAGTTTTTGTAATGTAATAGTAGAGACTATAGAATAAAGATAGTTCATATTTGCTTTATGACAGCAGAAACTAAGTATTGCTTGAATTATATGTGACAAGAGGCCCTGATTTTTATTTTCTCAGGGCTGACACCTGAAGTCAAACCTTTGTGTGAACTGCCATTTTGTTTGTTATAAAAGAAATATTCATGTTGCAAAGACATAAGGAAGGGAGGAAGGAAGGAAGGAAGGGAGGAAGGAAGGACGGAAGGAAGGAAGGAAGGAAGGAAGGACGGAAGGACGGAAGGAAG
>JAOEHY010021404.1:0-13708 GCA_025447955.1 Psilopsiagon aurifrons
AGGTGTCCTGTCTCTGCTTCCTCCCGGCTTCCCTTCCTCCCTGGCAGAGCATGAGACTCAGAAAGTCCTCGGTCAGAATAAACATTTGAGCAGTAGCTAAAACCATTGGTGTTATCAGCGCTGTTCCCAGGCCAAAAGTCAAAAACACAGAGCTGCCCCAGCTACTAAGAAGGTGAAAAAATGACTGCTACAGCTGAACCCAGGACACATTATTATTTTAACCAGAAAAACCCCAAGAGGTAGTGGACATTTTCATCATCAAGAAATAGAGCATTTTTTATTGATTTAAAGTGTGCCTCATGGAAAGCAACAATCAGTGCAAATATAGGTTTAATCAAATAGAGATTCAACTTAAAATTTACCAATGCCAGTGACACAATTTAATGAAATGCCTTTCATTTTGGGGTTCAATTGCACTGTTTTAATGCATCACAAATACACTTTTTAATTATTTCTCTGTAATGCTCAACTTTGGTGCTGTTTTCTAAAGAAAAGCATGATAGGACATCTCTATAAAAATACTTAGGTTATCACTTGATTCTTTTCCACTTAAAATACAAAGTTTCACAACCAGTTTACAATTAGCACTCATTTCTCAGGCATGACTTGACCCACTTCCACAATGCCGTAAATCCATGCCTTTTGGGATTTTTCTGGATGGCTTATTTTGCTTCCCACACACAACTCATTTTGTCAATATAGTAAACAAGGTTAAAGTCATCCTGTCAAATTTATTTATTTACATTAGAATCAGAAAGACTATACTATTTCCTGTGAAAATTTGCTGTAAACTTTTTGAAACTTTGAGATGTATTTTAACGTCAGAAAGACTCTAACTTTTCTAATCAACTGATTTCACAAGAAAGCGGTGATATGGACGATATTACAGCAATTTCTTCTACAAACGTATAAAAAAGGCTTCTGAAATCCTACAAAAAAAAAAACCATAATAAACCACAATTATATGTATTATATTAATTTGCTAAAAAGAGAGAGAAAAGATTTTTTTCTAAACAATCCTATAGAATGAAGCCAGATGGAATAAGACCATTTAAGAGCCAGACATGTAGGTGTCACATCTGCTTGCTTTGACTACCAGAGATCCACTTAACCTAAAATATTTCCCCCTACTCTCTGAGGAGAGCTTCAGCTTCACATTTGTGAAGATTCCTTCGAGGTCACCTACCCATCCTCACTGTGGGGCTGCTTAGAGACTTCCCTAAGCAGAAACTGTCCCAAGGTCAAGTGCCATTCAAGTCTAAACAGACTTGTGTCTGACAGACAAGCACTTCCATTTTACACAATTTGCTGATGTGGTGTTCCTCTCATACATTAGTAGCTTACCAGAACTTCAGTATGGATTTGGGGTTAGTGTTTCAATGGACTTGCCCAAATGCCTATCTGAATTTACACATCTAATGCTAGTATGGGCAGTATGGGATATAATAGATCAAACTTACTAACATCCATTATAAATCTCTACTTTTAATGCCATCTGTTTTTCCAAATGCAGATGCTTCTCTTGGGCAGGGGCTTGTCTTCCAGCTTCTATATGGTAAATTATTTCTGTTCTTTCTAGTGAAGAGTTATGCATCTTTCCACCTGTATTACAATAAAAGTAGTCTTACAACATGTCACTGATAGACTCTGATGCTTTTCTACTCTGTAACAGGAAGCTGATCTTGGGCAGATGAAGAATGTTGCCATGTTAGGAACATCATCTGTTCTACTACCCCCATGGAATATGACCTAGTGTGAGTGAGTTTTCTAATGCTGCAAATTGAAAGTCCACTTGCTCAGTACAAATTTTCCAGGAGATAAAGTCAACTAAATTATTCAATTCCAACTGCACTGTCAGATTCATATGTAACAATTGTAATGAGTATCTGAGATTCCAAAAAGTATCCTTGCCATTTTAGGGTCTAAAAATACTGTTTCTCCCCACACACTGGGAGCTACTGTCATGTGTATCACAAGGATTAAGAAAGGGAGACCAACAAAGAAAGGAAGAAGCGGGCAAAGCAGTATGCCATTAAATAATTTAAGATTTTTTACTGAAAGTGTAGATACAGAATTTATATACATAGGGGCTAATATAATACTGTCCTTTTCTAACTTTGCATAAAACTCTGATGACCATTAAGAAAGTTTTTCTTTTTTAAGTGGAATACACACTGAGATTTGAAATACATTCTCAAGGATTACCAGTTGCTCACTTAACACAAGGTAGAATTAATTCTGATTACTCAAAATGAAAAGGCAAAAACTTCAACACAGAAATATTAGAAAATCAAAGGACCTGAAGCTTCTCAGAATTTCAATTTGCAGATATCTATATAAATGAAGATTTCTAATAAATCCAGAAAAGGGACAAGGTTGGACATGACTCTGTGTATGTATGCTCATTGCACAGGATCACAGTAGGAACTCCACCTTATTGCAGAGATATGCTTGTATTAGGAAAAGGAATGACAAAATAAACCTCCCAGTTTCCAGCCAGAAAAAAATGTGCTGAACGCAATTGGTAGATGCTCAATCACAAGTTACATACAGCAGATTTTAAATGCAATTGTGTGGAGTTAAGCCTGCAGCATACCAAATAATGAATAGCTCTTTGAGTTGCAGTTCATGCTAAACTGTCAGAGGAACCAACAGGAGCAGAAGGCTATCGGGCACCATGACGTACCAAGACTTCCATGCCTGTGGGAACTTCATGCACTAGTCAGCAAGTGCTATTCTGTCTGTATTAGTAGACACCATTATCACATATGATTAGAAGCATATTTTCCAAATGAAACAACAACCAAAAAATCATGCTTAGGAATATAAAGACAGTGAGATAAAGTGTGATTCACTTCAGAAGCAGTGAAAAAACACACCATTGCCTAGAACAATATAAGCACTTTTTGTGCATGATTTAACATGCTTACCCAGTCTCTTCATTGATGTGCCATGGTTGGTTTTGTGAAATGTAGATACTGATGATGTTGTCAATTTTTCTTGTTTCATTACATGCTATTCTTCTCCTTCACTTGGATTCGGTGAATGGAAAAAAGCCCTTAGAGACGAGTATCTGCAGGCTGTATGCTGTGAATCCTACAAATGGAGCTCTGGGCCTTGTTGTTAACATCTTCTCCTGCCAATTTTCTCTATAATCTGTTTTGGCAATTTAAAAGATCATTTTATATTTGAGCAAGTAAACAGGTTGAACAACTGAGTCAATAGCTTCTAAATATGGAGCCATAGCTCAATGTCTGTTAGGGACAGCTTCTAATTTTAGATGCACAGATGTGCTCAAGTACAGAAGAAAAGTTGTTAGCTTCTTCCTTTACTTGCCACATGAATACATATTATTATCACATCCGAGGTAGTATCCAATTCCTTATCATTTTTTTCTTTCTCCAGAAAACAGGTGTTTAGTTAATTCAAATTATGAGGGAATTCCTGTCCTCCACTGCTTGCCCCAGAGTCGTATGAATTTAACTGGAGGTAAAATGTGACCCTTGATGCTTTAAAAAATATAAAATAAATAAAAATTAAAAGAATAAAACCAAAAAAGAAAAACATGCTCCATATTTCATTAGAGACAATGAATACATTGCCTTTCTCATTCAAATTCACATACAATGTTTTTGAGAATGGCACAAGATTTTCATGCTCTCTTGCTCTCTCTACATCCAATATAGGCTCCCGGTATATGCAGGAGAGACAAACACACACACACACACACACACACACACACACACACAGAGCTGCCCAGGGTGATTCAGTGACCTCCTCTTTACCAACTCCACTGTCCTTTCCAAATTTTTCACCAAAATACGATACCTTGGAAATGTGCTTTATAAACTGATTTAATCTGTATTCTTATTTTCCTTTATTTACCTTAAGCTATAGCTGCCATTTTGTACACAATCCAAATCTCCTGGGAAACAAGTCACATACACACAAGTGAACTGCATGCCTCCATTTTGCTAGCCCTCAAAGAGTCTTCTCAGATGTGCACCACTTCATGCTCCCACATGAAATTAAGTTCATAACAGCATGAATGGGGGAGTGATATACTTACTTTCAGTGTAATAAGGGCAATCACTGTGAAAGCTTCCATGTACCCTTCCAGCCACACAACCAAGCCAGCAACCTCTACCATGGAAGCACTGGCCTTTATCTTAATGAAAGCTTCTCACTCCATCAATTTGCATGGACACCTGTGTTGCCTTATACTTAGCAGACATTTACCAGGAACAGACTGAAGAAAGAGCAACTTATTTCACATAAGATAAAACATACTTCAAGCCATATATCTGGACCTAAAAGTGCAGTGGCAGTAAGCTGCAGCTCACTGCTGCAAACTGCTGGAAGTGTTCCATTTCTCCAAAGGAAATATTATTAGATTGAGTTCCCAGTTCTTCATTTAGCCATGTGTTACGATATTTATTGATAGATAAATAAATAGACCTTTTCCAACTTCTTTAATTATTCTGTTCCTTTTGCCACCTTTTTTCCTTGCAAAATCAGCTTACATTTAGCTTATTAGCAAAATCACCTACAAAATTATGCGATTTTTTTTCATTTTGATAATTTATGCATTCATAAAGAAAATCCTCTCAAAGCTCAAAGTAGACAGAAAACACTACAAGGTCCTTTAACAAAATTAGCACAGTTCTCTGTGTGAACAGTACAGATTTTGGGTGTATTAAGTACATATTCAGTGCCAAGAAACAGTGACATCTACAGCAGAAGTGATGGAAATTTTATACTTTATATTTGGAATAATTGAAAAAATACTAATTAACTTTTATAATACTTACCAACATATTTTCTTTTTTAATACTTATAAATATTTTCACACATATTAATTTGTAAAAATTACTTAAATTTTAAAATGCCTGCTTGGCCACGAAAGGTGCTAAAAATCCTGCAAACTCTTCAGCAAAAAAAGCTGTCTAGTTTATACAGCCTTCCCTACATTAATCTAAACTAGCATGCTAGTATGTTTGGTTTACACCTTTTAAGCTAACTTAATGGTAAGAAGCTGTAATACTTGTAGTTTGGGGCGGATGAACCTGTATGTCCTGGAGAAGCTTTATGATTCTTCCTAACAAGTATGTTATACATCTGCAGAATTAGGCTTTTAGGCACAGCGATTAATTTCATTCTTTTCTAAGAAAATCCATTCTGGTCCTAATGCATCCATCAAAGCATAAAATCAATTCCACAAATTTAGTCTAGTGTTAAGGACTGCTGGTGGCAAAACAGCAACCGAAATCCAATGCACTCTCCTCCCACTCCCTTCACTCTTTTTTCCTCTCAAGGTTTATATTGATAACATTCTTCAAAAAGTTGGAGCACTTCAATAATATTCATGTATGCTGCGAAACTTAGGACAAAAAGACAATATTTTACAAAGATTTCTGAAAAATAACATTGATAATGTTTATGTTTATGTTGTTACTTATCTGCATCAAGAATTGCTAAACACTTAACTGTCCTCACTTACCCATTCAATGAAGTTTTTACAATTTTGTTTCAAATAGGTTTCTTTGAGAAGTTTCTGATACTTCAAGGTGAAATCAAAACAAAACTGAAAATTAAATATATATATATTAGTATTCTACCATTTCGCTATATATGAAAAATAAAATTATTTTAGAATTATTAAAGTGCTTACCTTTCAGTGTCTTGAAACCTTAAATAGATCCTTAGTCTATGACATATACTGCTTATCTGATAAATACAGAAACTACTCTGTGTGGAATGCATTTCTATAATACAGGAGTTTTCTAATTAGGCTCAAGTTGTAGCCTATGTAGAATTATCTTTCTAGGATATAATGCTATAAATCAAATTATTATTTTTGCAATTTCTTTTATTATGCACATTTTAAAATTCAATTTTAACCTTCAATATATTTATTTCTAATAGAGTCCATGACTTGGAATCTCTATCAGCTACATACATCAAGAAAAGAAAACAACTCGCTATTGTTAAGACTGAATGGAACTACTCTCTATTGTTAGGACTGTATGGAACAAATCTATATTGTTAAGACTGGGTAGTTGGGAATGAAGGGACAGGAGTGGTACATCCAACCACCGAGAAAAAAACTGGCTGGGGGGACAAACAAAAAACAAACACTTTTCACACTTAAAAATCTACTTCTGCGTCTGAAAAGGCACATAGATATATTTGGTGCAGGAGCCAGACAGTATCATAAAATATGCAAGAATATCTGCTAGAAAAGAATCCCCCGTGTCCTCATCAAAAATAGAGGTGGGAAGAAAATTCTTTCCCATTTCACAAAACTACTTGCTTGTTTTTATTTTATTTTCCCCCTTTCCCACAACAGAAAACCCAATATGTTTTGAACAAAAGTGAGAGAAAACATATGCAAGTGACCTGTGTCGTACTATTCTATATTCTGATGTTGAGGATACTGGGCTTGGGAGATCTAATTAAATTTCTTGGCCATGCTAATATCCAAAACTGAGTGTCATAGGCCTGCTGTAGAGTACTCCTCTCAGCTTCTCAGAAAGCAGACCTATGCAGGGGATTAAGTATTCATCAGCATTGCTCGTTTCATCTCCTTGATGCGTTCCAGAACTACCACACACAGAAGAATCACTCTTGCTTGAAGAAGCTATGTAGGTCATGAGAGGACCTAATTTAAGTTCTTGCTCTGAATAAAAAATACAGCTGATTAAAACCAGGTACTCACTGAAGTTTCCCAGATCTCAGATGGAATCTTAATGGCCATGCTTTTTGCCACTCTGAAAAGAATTCATCTTTCTCTCTCACAAACCAGAAATATCAGTTAGCCACATCATTAACATAAGGTACATGTTCTTTTTCTCATCTTATCTATACACAGGAGCATTTGCAAAACTGTTAAATTAACTGTCCTCCCCATTGGCCAAGGGAACATGAAACGAGCCCCAGTTTTTCACCTCAAAGACCAGCTCTGGACAACAAAATCTTAACTAATGAATACTTCAGCAAGAATGACACATCTCCATTGCTGTGATAAGCTAGCTTTATTCAATTACTCTCATTTACAATAACATCCCTACCTGAAAGTATTTTCTTCCAAGTTAATAAACTCCATCATTTTCTTCTGATCATACTTACGCTGGGTGGATCTGATTCCATGATGTTATTTTATTACTACAAGGATTGATAAAAAACTGTTTGGAAAATAATCTGTGGAGACAAGTTTTTGCAGCCAAAGAATGGATGAAAGCCAGGACAAGATACTGATATTGCTTCTGTGTCATTGCTAGCTCACAGTAGCTTCTACCTATTTCACACATATCATAACTTGCACTATATATTACCCCATGTTCCATCATGCAGTGGGTTAAGCATGCTGCAAGGGAATATGATATAAATAAATATCTTCTCTAGTGAAAACATAAGTCAGGAAAAGTCCCATTTTAAAAAATCCACTCTTGAAAGCATTCTGCATTCACACTTTAAGAAAATGAAGTGCATGGTTAAATTTTGTTATATGATGTTCTTTTCTCATCTTGCAGAATATGTATTTTCTTTTAAAACTGAGCATCAAAATATTATCTGCTTCTAGAAATCTCTGTCTTGCCAGCGATGCTAATTTTGACAGCCCCTTATAAAAAAAGATGAAACTTTATAGCTTATATATAGTTTACATACAAATAGTTACAAAAGAATTCTTACCTGCTAGCAAATCTATAAAAATAAAAGTGTCAAATCATTTTAGTATGGAAAATACTTTGAGCATACTTGGTGAAAGCTGGAGAGGTGAACACACATTGCCAATGTGCTGTACAAGTCCATGGCATAAGGTTACGCACACTTCAAAATCTGACATACACAAATCTGTCACCAAAATCAGATTCTTCACTCTCACAGACTTCACCAGAAACACCAACAAACACGCCTTTTAGACACACTATGTCTCCATGTACAATCACTTTAGGTGGCAATCACATACATTACTGATTTGTTCCTGAGTCCTTTTCAGTCTTTGTAACTCCGGCGTATCGGTCACAATACTGAACCCTCTTCCTTTGCTTTCTTCAAAGTCCCTTTTGTATTTTACCTATAGAATAGAAAATACAGAATAGGGTTGTTTTCATTTTCCACAATGTGCCTCTAGCAATCCTTTTTTACTGTAAATAAAGCACTTGTGTAAGGCTTTCAGCCCTTAAAGGAGAAGCCTGCCTTCATCCATGAACAAAGATAGGCAATCAACTGGACAAAATTCTGCGGTACCCAAGCAACTGCTTCTCCAGAGTGCCATGGGCTCACCTCCACAGGGATTGCAATTGTGGGAAGATCACCATCCATAGTCATTTCATTCTCAGAGTAGCAATCACAGAACTACAAATGCCAATGGAGCATCAAGCAAGCACTTATTTTCACACAAAAAATAGCCATACCTAAATCTGGAAGTTTTCTAAATGCACAGCTTTGTATTTCAGCCTCTCTTAATGATAAGCCTACCAGTCTCTTCCCCAGTTGAAACATAACCTGTACATTTTAACAATGTTGCATTAAAAGAGTATTTAGAATATTGCAAAGTTAAACTTTCATAAGTTAGGGAATGGCTGCTCCCTGTACAAGCTTAAATTTATCCCTCTTGCACATATGCATTAGGATATTGTCTTTAATAACGTACTCATCTATTACTCTTTGGCAAGCCCCCCACTTTATTCTGTACACAGCAGAGATGGTTCCATATACAGTTGTATCCTTTTTCAGTCCAGAATATTCAAATCCTATCATCAAGGCAGGGATATTAGTTTTCTCAGTCAATTTTTATAGCTCTGATCACAGTCATTAATCAATCTTCATAATGCACCCTGGAAAGTAGGAATGACATTATTCACACTTCTAGAACAACCTGCTAACACAGGTGAAAAAAGCTTAATTTCCAAAAACATACATGCATCTCAGGGTGTTTGCTCTCAGATTCCTAACATTTTAATATGTTCAAATTATGGACTTAAGCTACTTGCATAAATATCCAGTACTTCTGCAAATTAGTGTAGTGGATCTAGAACACACTTTTTCCATTGCCTATCATCTCCCTTTGCTTCCACCAAATGGCTCTGTATCTTCCCACTGAACTCTCAGAGGCTTCCTTAAACATACTAGGTGGACATAATACTCCAAGACTGCCTGGCTCTAAGCTAGAGGTCTTATGAGTATATGTGAACTTTCTTTATTTGAAGCCATACAAAACACTTCCAAATCTGGACAGACTTCCATGGCCAAGGACACATGCCTAACACAACAGACTCTTCGATCTCAGCAAGCTTCAACTCTTCAGCCCTAAATAAGTGAATAAAAGTTTATTCTAGTCTCAGCCTTGGAAACAGCTGTGTATTTGGCACAAAAATTTCAAATTTGGCCTGATGCAGACAGCTGACATGGAAATGTTCAGCCTTACTGCTCAAAGTTCACCAGAATTAAGAGCAAGGGAACACATCTCTTATAATGAGAAATGGGCTCACCCAGCCTCTGAGAGAGATCACCTATTGTTAGCAAGATCATTTCCTGTTATTAGTTCCAAATGTACCAGCTATTAACTTCAAATGACCTTTATTCATCTTACAAAGGAACTGAGGAAAAGAAAAGGAAACCACTTATAACTTCGCATTATTTTAATCCTTCAGTCAGATAAAAAGGGCTCCCACTCTCTATTAATAAATCACTTCACAGGAGTAAGGTTAAGGTTACCCCTCAGAGCAACTATTCTGAAATCATTAAAAAGTATTTTAAATATTAGCTGAGTTAATATCTGCATTATTGGATTTTGCTATCCAATTTCAAAAAGTGGTTTTAAATTATAAAAATCACAACGAAACATAATGTTTCATGAAGACCACAGCTCAGTGAAATGTGGCTCACTAAATGCACAAGTTATTAGAAGTTAAAAAAAAGAAGAAAAAACACAGATTTTGAAAATATCAAATAATAAAGATGCCATCAGTCATTCAGAATTTGGATCAAAAGAAGTACTATTCAATATCAAAAAGGCATATAAATGAAGAGGAGAAAAAACCCTGCTGACTGATCTCCAGTTTTAGATAGTTTAAAAATACAGCTTTTCCTACCCAGAGAAAATTTGAGTTACTACAAAATCAGGGATTAAAATGCAATTTAATTGCTTTAAACTCATTTACGGCAGAAAAGACTATTCTGTATAGGAGCTGTAAATATCACTATAATGAACAACTTAACTGCTTACCAGGTCTGTCTGGGGTGGAATTAACTTTCCTCACAGCAGCCTCACTGCTGGGCTTTGCAGGACAGTGTTGATAACACACCAATGTTCTGCCTATGAGCGCTGGCATAGCATCAAGGCTGTCTCCCCAGCCTCACCCAAAGGCCAGAAGGCTGGGGATGGGCGAGAGGCTGGGAAGTGACACAGCCAGGATAGCTGACCCAAACTGTGATATTGCACATCATAAAACACCATACTCATCATCAGCAGGTAAGGGGAAGGAGGGCATTCATTATGAAGGTATTTGCTTCTGAAGCAACCACTCTGTACGAGGCCCTACTTCCCAGGATGTGGCTGGACATTGCATGCTGATGGGATATAGACAATAAATCTTTTTTTCTGCTTTGCCTCTGTGTGCAGCCTTTGCTTTTTTCCCCATTAGACTTGACCCACAAGGGTTTTTTTTTTTATCATATATTCTCCCTCTGTCCTGCTAAGGAGGGGGAGTGAGAGAGCAGCTTGGTGGGCACATGGCAGCCAGCCAAGGTCAACCCACAACAAACTGGAACCCTTGAAGCTCAGTTTTGAAATGGAAATGTCTATAACCCCTAATGACTGAATCATAAATGTGGTCATTTCCTACAAAGATGCTTTTTAGCAACTCATCACCAGAATCCCAGCTAGTGGTTCATAATGCATCCCTCTTGGCTCCAAAATTCAGTGCAGCCTCACAAATGCAGAGCACCCTCAGTGGTGGCTGCCCTGAAAAATTGATCCTTGGGGAAACAATGTGTGGCATAAACATTAGAAATAAAACAGCAATAAATCACCATAAATGAAAAAGTTTTAAGTGAAAAAACTTCATGAGAAGTAATTCTGCACAGACCCATAGTGAAAGGACTAAGTGATCCAACAGATTTTTAACAAACTTCTCAGAGTCATGACACCAACAAGATATTTTTGACAGGCCCAAAGACAGCACTGTGAAAATCTATTCAGGAAGTCAGCATGAAACAGCCAAGGACAAATGGTTCTTCTTAGTCTGTACATAACATCTTACACTGGAGAAAATGGAAAATGCTGCTCTTTTGTTTGTTTTTGCAGGTATACTTGGTACTTGGCAACAAAACCACCTATTAGCAAAACAAGATTAATTTTTCCTGGGAAATATAAATGACATCTGAAAGACTGATTATTCTCTTGAGTTTTTGGTATCTACCCCTAGTGCAGACCCATTTACAAGAACACAAGCACGTATCAGTTGAAAAAACAGGAATCCAAAAACACCAAACAGAAAAACGCAGAGCAAGAATTCAACATGGCAGATCCTCATACTCTTATCACCACTGGAAAGCTGTGAATAATGATAGGTTCAGAAGCACTCTTCATTCTGTGTCTACCTCAAAAAGTTACTTAGCCACTACAAAGCAAATATCAAATCCCTACAAGCTAAGACAATGTCAAAGCTGTTTTCCAGTACAGCTCCTTCTTCACTTCCCTGTACAGACCAGGCAGCTGTGCCAATAATCTGTTTTCAAAATATCCCATTTCCTTACTCTCATACACTGTGTAACCCCACAGACTATGGCATCATCATACCTAATGCGCAGCAAGGGAAGGATTAAGCAGAGTAGAATGAGAGGATGGGACCCATCACACCACATTTGCCCTTAGAGGAATGTTCATAGACCTAGACTCTTTACTGCACCCTGAATATTTATGAATTTGTTTCAGTATGTTTTGTTTGAGGTTTGCCCAGAGCCATCTGCTCCTTCTGTGCCCAGCACACACAACTACTTCCCAAAGGTCACCATCTGCTAATACACTGGTTTTCATAGACTGGCAATAGAAAACCTCTCCCACAGTACAGGTCCTAGAGGTGCATCTTGGCAAAGATACCTTCGTTTGGATCTGCTTCTTCCTACGTGTATTGATTTTACTTTGATTTATCTTTCACCTTACATTAATGGCAAGACAAATTAAGAATTTATACCGTAAAGCAAGGTTTTCTGAACATTACTAAAAAAATGTTTGCAGGTAAATCTAATGTAAAGAACAATTCCAGACTAAACGCAGTAAGACTTCCGTTAAGTTTACTAAGCCCTCTTATGATGGATCCTTAACAGTATCCCATCTGACAAAGCTTAGTTTCAGTCTTCATGGCACAGACTGTCTTCTAACACTGATCATAGCCCTAAATCTCATTTATCTCCTGCTCATATTTAAGGTACATCTAAATACCATCTAAGATCCAACAACTGTACACAATTTGCTCAAGCACTGCTTCTACAGCAGTAAAACATAGTCCTCCCACTGTCACAACCAGAACAGCAAATCTGAACAGCCATTGGGAATGCAAGAACTCAAGATTTTCATATGAACTGTAAGCTACAGGTTGGACACTCCTTAGGGATGTTAAGGAGTTATGGGTTCCTGAAAAAGCCACCGATGAACAAGTTTTGCTGAAACAAAGGACTGCAGGGTTAAATATTTCATCCCCTCAGTTATACTGTTCTTAGTCAGCTAAAGGGATCTGTGCTAAAAGAGAAAAAAAAAAAAAAAAGTGTAGGGAGTAAAATAACAGTAAAAATCCCCTGAGACTGCATTTTGCAATTTTTTCAATATTTAGAATGCACAGAGTCATGTTTTAGAAATGATTAATATAGTAAAAATGCTAATTTCACAATTCATGGCTCTGAAGCATTCATCACAACAGTTGAAACTTTCTGAGAGAGGAAAGTTTTTTATTCAAGAAACTCTGAAAATGTTTCTACGAAAAACTTTGCAACTATACACAGTAAAACCATTCAAGTGCCATCACTAACATTAAATATATTTCTTTCTATACATACCATTCAAATATTGGGCAAGTCTGTCTGTGGTACCATGTAGAGGACATCTGAGCAAGTCTCCAATCATTTGCAAATTTCTGCACTGTAATTCCTTAAGGATTTCTGCAGTTTCGCCAGGAAACTACTTGTAAAAAACAAAAATCTTGTAATCCATGCCAGACACTTAAAATCTTTGATGGGTGCAAATTAAAATATATAAATAGTAACTCTGTTGATAATGTCTCTATAATGTGGTCTCTTTATATTAAGGATGATGACAGCAAAAAAAGAGGCAAGAGCATTCCAGATGCTAGGATGCGGAAACTGGAGGCAGCAAGAGATCAGTTTCGGAATGAGAAGAAGATGAAGTCCTCCATTTGTATGGATATCACAACAGCATGTGAAACTTTGTTCACATGGGAACTGTTGAACATGCTGGGATCCAAGCAAAATGAGGACTGAAGAGAGGGCAATCTGAGACTGTTTCAACAGGTTTATACCCAAACAAGTCACCTGAGCTCTGCTCCATTAAAAGCTAATTCCAACGAAACTACTCCGGTGTTTCTGTCCAATAAATTATTTGTATGCCACTAAGTATGCTGTTGAGCGCCTGTCATGGCTTAAGCACAGTCAGCCACGCAGCCCCTCTCTCTCTCCTCCCCTTTCCGTG
>JAOEHY010021405.1:0-33379 GCA_025447955.1 Psilopsiagon aurifrons
AGGACACCAGAACTGCACACAATACTCCAAGTGAGGTCTCACAAGAGCAGAGTAGAGGGGCAGGATCACCTCCTTCTACCTGCTGGTCACACTCCTTTTGATGCAGCCCAGGATACGTTTGGCTTTCTGGACTGCGAGTGTACACAGCCTGCTCCAGTTAAGTTTCTCATCGACTATCACCCCCAAGTCCTTCTCTGCAGGACTGCTCTGAATCTCTTCTCTGTCCAACCTGTAGCTGTGCCTGGGATTTCTCTGACCCAGGTGTAGGACCTTGCACTTGGCATGTTAAACTTCATCAGTTTGGCATCATCCTACCTCACAATTGTGTCAAGGTCCCTCTGGATGGCATTCCTTCCCTCCACTGTACCAACCAAATCACACAGCTTGGTGTCATTGGTGAACTTGCTGAGGGCACAGTTAATCCCACTCTCCATGTCACAGACAAAGGTGTTGAACAAGACCAGTCTCAGCATTGATCCCTGAGGGACCCCACTCATTACTGGTCTCCAGCTGGACATTGAGCCATTGACCCCAACTCTTTTCATGTGGTCATCCAGCCAGTTCTTTATCCATGGAGTGGTCCACCTATCAAATTGATGTCTCTCCAATTTAGAGACAAGGATGTCATCAGTAAGTCCTACCTGCCTTCACAATCAGTGTATTAACCTAAAGTGATCCATCTAGTTCCTTCACTGAGACTCACTTTAAGTAGCACAGATTTTGTCACCTCATTGCAGTAGCCTTCTTTTTTTTTTAAGATAATGTAGCTAGAGCTATACCTTTTTATCAACACATGCTTTTGAATAGCATAGCAAATGGAGTGATGATATGGCTTTAACGGGGGAAGAGGGGAACAAAATCTACTTCCCCATTACAGCACTTCTGTTACATGAAGATCTGCTGCAGCTGTGCAACCAGCCACCTGGCTCACTGACCTTTTTATGTTGGTGGTGCCAGAGAGACTGATGTATTAGCCTGGGAGGGACCTGGGTGAGCTGTACTAGAGCTATGGTGTAGGAAAAGAGCTGGTATATTAATGAATGTTTGTCTAAATACTATGTGGGTTATTATCTCTTTGTTGCTGTTTTGCATAGTACTGTTGCTGACAGAACAGCCTGGGATTTGTCAGGTAGGCCTTCAATGAGTTGTTTATTTGTGACTGGCAGCTTCTACCTACTAGGGGTATAGCTAATTTTGGCAGTATCAGTAGGTACTGCTTGTTACCTAAATAATCAAAACAATATTTTACATGTTCCTGGTTGAAATAAATGTTCAGGCTTGAAACAAAATCTTGTAGACAGACCATACTTAATGAAGGCTGATCTTAAGGTGGTGAGTTTTCTCAAGGTGCCTAAAATAATTCTTTACCTAATAGGAAGGAGAGGAGCATGTGCCCTCCCTCTGATCTTCAGAGCTGGAAGCAGCTTGGATACTGCAGCTTGTAACAGGAGTAGTCTCCTCTTTCTCCCATACTTTTTATGCCTTCTGTAGCTGCTGTCTTTAATCTGCTGTGCAGCACTAGCAAACAGGAAACAGTTCAGTAAACAGTTTAGCTCATCAGCTCAAGGTGACAACAGGGAGGGAATTAGAAAATAGAAAAGCCTAATGTTTCTATCCTGCAGGAGTCTTGAATATATAGATTGATATCCTGTCTGGGAATTAAACCCTTGCTTCTCATGGTGCTATACAGTGTCGTTCAGGCTCTTCGTTGTGTGATAGTCTCTCCAAAAAGCATGTATATTTTGGTCACCCTTCTTTGCTGGTATTACTGCAAAAGCATTGAGTAGTGATTTGAGCATGTGGCTAAAGCCTCAGCCCTTCTATGTTCATGCTACCTAGAGGGAAGGCCTGCCATACAAGAAGGTTTTAGAAATCCTTTGCAGAACCATCTGCTCCCTCTGCAGAACCATTGCAGCTACTACCTCCACGCCTTGTCCTTTCATATCCAATGTCTTCAGAACAAAGATGTCTGTGTATATGTGAGAGGTAAGGATTTCTGAAATGTAAAGGTGTTTTGGCCTAGGAGCAGCAGAAGCCTGTGGCTATCTGGGAGAAACAACTGAGAATTTCTCCACCTCTTTGACCTCACCTTTTTGGTTTAAACAGTTTGACACTATAGCTCTGCTGCCCATGCATTCCTCCCTCAGGGTGAGCAATGGGATGGCAGAGAGGATTTGTTATGTAGGTAATTTTTGTCTCAATTTGAGCAACCACCAGAAAAATCCTGTGTGATGGTGCGGTGAAAAGACCAGGGAGCCAAACTTTAGGATGGTCTTGAAGTCATCTTGCATGCCATAATGTAACCTTAAGTTATATTATGTGCTCAGAACTTTTGAGATTGCTCTCAGAAGATGGAATTTTCCTGCCCTAGTGCTGTGTGGGATTTGTTCCACAACTTCATGGTTGGAGGACTAAATGTCACCCCTCCATTTTCTGGGAATGACAGGAAGGGGAGCATGAGAATAATGTTGAAGAGGTATTCCCTAAACCACATAATAGAAACAATGGAAAAAAAGAAGAGTAACAGCTCTAGCTATTATATCCTCTGTGTATGTTTCTGTGAGTTTACCCAAAATTGCTGTGGGTAGAGTGCCAATATTCTTAGCTAAAGCTACTGCTGTGCATTTAAGTTATATAGTCCTTGTTGAATGCTGTGGGGTCCTGTATCAGTGAATTTGCAGCACATCTCCTAGAAGAGAACTCTGAGAAATTCTGATGAATGATGGGACCCCTACCCCCCTCAAACCTTCTACCTTTCATTTCATTGTTATGATAAAAGCTGTTCTATATATACATTAGATAACGTGAGGAAAATTATTCTAATAGCAGTGAATATTTCTTCAAATGGAAGTGGTTGCACAGCTGCAGCGTGGAAGAGTTTGACCTATAGTATTTACAAATGGGATCGCAGTGGTGATTTAGTGACATCTGCTCTGTCTTCTGTGAGATCTTTTGTGAGATGCTGCTATGTTTAGTGATGATAGGCACCCTTCCTCAGTGATTCTTGATGTGTCCGTGTTATACAGTTAGTAGTCAAGTTCTTCTGCTAGAAGAATGAAACTGAAATAATTAAAATGACCTAGAAGATCCTATACTGAATAGGGACTTTCACCATAGGAAAGAATTCACAATATTCTAAGGTGTCTGTGTATGCAACATCCACCTTGCCTGAAAGGAAAAGACAGATAATACTTTCCAATCTGTTCAATTTAAAATAAACCCTGCTGAGGTTGTATTACAAATGAGTCCTTGCAGAAGTTCATTGTTGTCTTTGGTTTTCTTCTCTGTTAATAATAGAGGAGATCCACATCCAACTTGCTTCTGAAAGCATGAAGATCTTAACCTATTTGAGAAGAAAGGCACTATTGTTAGCAGCACTTTACTGAATCCTTTAAACTGGATTGAGTTCACTGGTTCAGAAAAACGTGACTATTGCTACCATAGAGCTTTTCTACTAATAGAATCTAAAAAGGATAAAGCACAGGATAAAAGAGTAAATTGTTCCTTAGTCTCTTAAGCTGCTAGGAAAAGTTCTGAAGCTGACCATTTTCAACACAAATTCTATTACTGCACTAAAAGACACCAGCTGAAATGCTGCAATACAGTTTAAGTAATTTACAGCTTCCCTGCCTAGGCTAGGTCATAAAAATCCTAGGCGATGCCTGGCTCTTTGAAATACCAAATTGCAAAATAAAGACAAAGAGGATTTTATTATGAGTTAATAGAAGAGCAACCAAACATAGATGGCAATGCCCTTCTGGGCTGAATCTACAGAGAAGGTTTAATCTCTAAGTAAAATGATGTATAATTCATTATGTTCAGGTCTGGTTTTCTGTAGCTGCAGTGTGTGTTGCTAACACTTATCCCTATTAAATATAATGTGTAGCCATTGTTTGGGCCAAAGCCCCTTGGACATTGATCTCACTTGCAGACTTCAAACTGCTAATTAAAACAATTTGATCATTGAGTTTACCCGGTGCTGAAAAAGGGATGCTTATTTATCTTTTGTTTATCTCAATTAATGTGTCCCCTGAACATAATGATCAATCTGCCTAATGACTTACACTTCAGGAATTTGAATGAGTTTAAAACAGACGCTGCAAATCTCTTGCTGTAACTGGTAGATGGTAATATTTCCATTGCAACAATAGTACAGTGTGGGGAAGATTGTCAGCCTGCTAGAGGAGAACAATGCTCTGGGCCTGAGCTTTTAAGTACTGCTGATCTGAATTATGTAACTTTCTAGAAAAAGCATATGCCAGTGTAGCTTACAATGGCTTGGTTGAGACCAAAACCCAGAACTAAAACAAAACCTGAAATTAGTTATTTGGGAAAATGCTTTCTGAGTGTATTAAATCCTTTCACTAGGACAAGTTATTTTCTCTAATGATAAACAGCCAAGAGGATCACTGATGTTCAGCTAGACATGGGTCTTCTCAGTCTAGCAGGCCGCTGTATAATGTATAAAAATCTTCAAGCAGGGCAGCACAAATGGACTATTCCAGTTTACAGTTCTGTTTATTGCAGATGGAGCACTGGTTTTGGAAAAATTGTGTTTGGTGCCCACCAGTTACAGACATTGCTGGGACTCCAGTTCCCTGATCCTCTGAGCCACAATAAAAAATACAGAAATTTTTCTGCAGCCAGTTACTGTTACGGTGTGAGTTCATCACTATCTTTATTCACCCCAAAGCAGTTAAGAGTCTCCTGCCTATGCCAGAGTGAAGAATCATTGCAGACATGCTTGGCTTTTCATAATGAATGCTTATCACTCTTAAAAGTAGAAAGAAAATTCCAAGCAGCCAGAGGTCAGAAAACTCAAAATCAACTGCTTCCAGAAGCCCGTATTTTATCTGGGTGTTTTCTCTTAAGATACAGCTGGGCTGACAAAGGGTCGCCTGGTTTTCTTGGAAACAGTTGACACTTTCCCGCTTATTTTGGTATAGACTTCAAGTATTTGATCAAGCTCAAAGAGTTACTTGCAGCTGGGAATCTAACACAAGTGAATTTTACCACTTCTGCTTAATTTAAACGAAGTTGCTTGCCCCTTATTAACTACACATTTGGAGAAAGATTCTGATAATTGAGTTTATTGAATGCAGAACAAATACCTCCCCTAGGCTCCAATAGTAGACAGTTTTTCTTTACTGGAGTTGAACAGCAATGTACCTGAGTCACTGAAATAATCTGTGGTTTTGTTTTTTTTCTCTAGAAAACTGACTTTCTATGCTCTTCTTGTATTTAATACAAGAATCACAGTTGTAAAGCCAATTTCCCACGTACTTCCTTGGTAATGAGACCTTGATTTAGGTACTCTTTAACTGAAATAGTTCAATCTCCAATATTAGCATATGGTTTGTATTAAAAAAGCCCCAAAGCAAACAAGAAAAAGCCCAAAATCAAAACAACCCAAAAGAACAACCAACCAAACCCCAACATTCTGATTTCACATGTAAGCTAATTCTGAAAAGGTAGATAAGTGTGCCGATGCACACGTGAGCGGGCTGATGTATCCCAATCCCCTGCTTAAGCAAAACCACTGAAATAGTCTTTCCAACTTGTGAAAGCATTGAGTTTGTTGCTATAAAAGCAAACAGAACCATATGGTTGTGACAGGTGTTGCAGCGTGGATCACTCAAGCACTGGAGTTAATTTATGGATGTTTGCAAGCAAGTACAGCTTTGGTAGATTTCTTCTAATGAATGGTGTCACTGTTGATGTGGAGACTCTAGAAACCATATTTCTGTTCACCCTATTTACATTTAGTGCTCAGATGACAGTAAAGACCACAGCACTACTTGGTTTTGATTTAAATACATGGCTTCGTCATATAAGATTGTCCAGCTGAGGCTGACAAAATCAGTTCATGTCTGTGAGGTTTTCTGGCTAGCATGATGTTAGGGATCTGTGATCTTCTTTGGATATAGCTGTCTTACCCCTAGACACTTGTTTATTATGCTAATCCAGGGAAATCTGTGGAAATGGTGTAAGCAACTGGGTAGGAGCAAATGGGCAGGATATTCTTACATTGGGAAAAGATGAAATACTGATTATTTGTGGAAAGTTATGTTGATAAAAAGACTGGTATCTAGTAACTGCAAGTACTAACATCCCACATAAAGCTTCAGTTTTGCAGTTTTGTTCTTCAGTACTGTAGTTTTGTTCTTCAGTACTGCAGTTTTGTTCTTCAGTACTACTTGCTGAAGAAGAGGATCTGAATCTGAACACAGTAGTATGAAAACTCTTCAAGTGACTGGACTGTCGTAGCTCAGAGTGAAAGGGGAAAAGAAGGCTTATTCTGCATATTCTCAATATTTCTGATTTGTCAACTTGGTTGGCTGTATATGCCACCTCTGAGAGAAAACATCTGTGGCTGGAGTCAGCAGACCTTTAACTTAATTTTAAAGCACTTTCTCAAACTGGGGATTCCCGGCCTAGACTCTAGGAAAGAAACCTCTTTCCCACAACTAACTGCATAGTTGACATATTTTGGTTTGGATGCTGATTCTCCGAAGTGGGGAGATGAGTTCCTTTTATTACTGGGTTAATTCTGCCTTATACAACCAGTTTCAGTGTACGCATTTTAAAAATGCATACTTTCAAATTTGGAAAAATGTTTGACTATTAGCAAAGGAAATATTAAGTATATACAAATTCATGGATGGGTCAGTCCTGTTCTCCTTCACACTGATGAGTGTGTAAGTCCATCTGATAAACTGCCTTTCTTTTTGAAAGCTGAATCTTATTTGTGTTCTGATTTTTTCTAATTTCAGCTTTAAGTTATTGGAACTTTGCTGGAAGAAAGGTATTTTGCTTGTTTAATAATTTCTGTAAAATTTGCTTATATTTCAAATGCTTTCCTAATAGATAAGTTCTGCTTTCTAATGTGTAAGTCATCAATGGCTTGCCCTATGGAAGGAAACGAGATTGTTGCTGTTAACATTAGCAAGAGTTCAGTCCCTCCCACAAATATTTGAGTGAGGAAACCGCTGAGGTTGATGGACAGTCTTAATAGAAATAGAGTTCTAATTGGTTTTGGAGACATATCAATTTTTTCATGCTGCAAATTGTTGGGTTCTCTCATAGATGTCCCTACTTTTTGACTCTGGAGTGAGTTGTAATTATCACTTATTTGATGATACAGCAAATTAATGCTCACATCTGAGTCCTGAACAATGGAAACATTAATTTCAGTGGAACATCAAGTTGGCTCTTTGCTGTTAACATGTTTATCTTCCATGTTTCTCTTTTGTTCTAGACCAGCACTCATTACTGTTCATGTTCCACAACTTAATTCACCAATTACCACAAAGCCTGTAACATCCAAAGTAGGTGCTGATCTGTTCACATGATATATTAGTTAAAATCACAGCAAATTGTGAACGGCTACAATTTATATAGACAAGGATCTGAAACAAAATCTTGGATTCAAAACACACCAAGCATGAGGAGGATTTGGATTCAGATCTAAACCTCGTGGTTTGGGTTTTTCTTTAATCACATGGTGTTACAAACATCTATTTCATCTGTCTAAACTGTCCCAGCTGTACAGAGTATTTCCTTGAGCACATTAGACTTACTCCTGATTTACATCTGTGTAAAAGTAACTTTGCTAAAGTCAGTGCAACTGGTGCCAGTAGATGATGTGTGAGGAAAGGTCTGTACTTTCCATATGATGTCTCTGCATATGCTAATAATACAAAAAATTACATATATTCTTTGCATTGGCTTTGGGAAAAATCAGTCTGCAAGTCTTTGCATGCGCATGAGCATCATGCAGATACGCTAGCAAACGTAATATAAAGGAGTTGGAATGGTAGCTCTCTGCAGTGGTCATTCGAGACCTTTCTTTTAAGATAGGCTTTGGTGCCACTCCTGCACTCCTGTATCCTCCTTGCTGTCTTCTCTATATAATCCACTAAGGGAGCAAGAGAGAAAACAGTGAGGCCCATGAAACATCATGTTGCATACTGTATCAGACGGAAGAAACTGGTACTTCAGATAGCTCTGGGCTAGTAATAAAATAGAGTGCAAGAAGATGATTAGATCTGTAAGTCCTTCTTCAGCTAAGTATCAAGTCTTGGCTAAGGAATATACAAATCTTGACACCTCCTTTTGAGTTACCAGTTAAGTTTGTAACTTTGAGGCAGGCAAGGACGTGCAATCATAGGTGCCCTCTCCTTGGGAACACAAGTGTTTCAGAGCTTGCAGACAGTGTGAATCCTTTAAGAAACAGCAGTGATCTTCTTTTTGTGTACATAATTGAGTATTTAAAGCCTTTTGAGAGCATAAGCAAATTTTGTAGCAGTTATCAGTTGCTTTATCAGTCTCTTAAGAGCAGCTTGAGTAGATACAGAAAAGCAAGTCTGTTTTGGCTCTAGTTTATGATATCCATGGTACATCATATATGATTCATCAGAGGTGGATCACATTCAAACCGATAACCTGTTTATGCTATGCAAGAACACAACTTTATATGAAAAGTGTTCAGCTTTCATAAATGGAGAAATTAACTAGGGAAAACTTAAAGGTAAAAGGCAACCTACAGGGTGACTGTTGAAACACAACCCTAAAATTTTAAAGCTAGGCACTTTTACAGTGGTTAGATAGTGGTGTGTATTCTCTCACACTGACAACTAAGGAAATCCAAGTTAGGGCTTAAAGGTTTAAATTAGCAGACAGTTCATTGCTGAGAATCATGTTTCCCCTACACTTATCAGTCACTCTCTTTACTGGAATTTTATATATGCTGAACAGTAGATAACTTCTGGAATCCACCTCCTTTCTATTGGCGGCACCAGGTCACCTGCTTCTTTATCTGGAGTTCAAGATTCAGCTTAAAGCATCGTGCTTGTCTGTGCTGCTTCTGCAGGGATTGTTAGATATAGCTTTAAAATTCAGTGTTTAAATTTATTTGTCGCATTTTTCTCTATTTTAAGCATTTCTCTGTTACTTCCAGAGTTTAAGTTTTAATATTTTCTGGGTGAACTTTGCTAAAGCCAAAGAACAAAATCTTAGTTGGATTCTTGTGCAAGGTTTTGTCAGCCTTGCTGAGAAAGCTTGGAATATCTCTTGGTTGACATGACTTTTAGGCTTAGAAATAGGAAGAAGAATGAAGAATACTTAGGAATGGGCAGCAACACTTTATGAAGCTCTGTATGCAACATAGCTACCATATGAAGAAAATGCTGCATTTGTTGTTTCCTTGGGTGTTCTGTGTATGTGAAAATGTGGTATTATGTTTGACTTCCATCTGTACAAGGCTCTTAGGCTTTTGAGCTAGGGAGAAAGGAAATGTGTGATAAATGGAGTTGGCTATGCCTCTTTGTATTTGCCTTTTTTCAAAGGTTGGGACTGGAAAGCTGTTGCAAGAAGCAAAGCTTTGACTGGACTTACTTAAGCAGTAAGAGTGAGCTGTTCTTTATCATATTAATTTCACTTGACTCATGTCATTTCACCTCCCAAAACCAATGATGGTTGGTTAAGATTATATCCAAACCAGTCATAAGTTACCAATGAATCAGTAACAGAATATTTTGGGCTGGTATACAAATAACATCTCTTGCTCCATATTTAGTGAGCTTGGATTCTCTTGTGGTTCAACAATATTTTACAGAAACAAAACATTCCCAACTTCAAGCAGAGTACAGAATCCTTAAACTTTTAGTGCAAGGAGGGCAAAAAGTTACCCAGTTTACAGCTTCATTCCTCTTGGACTAGCTAACAGACATATATCTTGCATAGTCTATGTTTAAAATTTTCCACTGTCACTTATTTTGATTATCTGATAGATGCTGTGATAGTAAAAGCATGGTATGCAGCAGATAAATTATGGTATCAACTCCTTGTCCTGCTAATCCTCTCTGCTTTTCCAAATAGGAGAAGAAAATATTGAAGTGTTTGGGTATGGAAGCCATGATAAGGGACATATCCTTCATGGTGAGAGTATTTTTTATTTTTCTCAGGTAGACCTGTAATTTGTTTGAAACACTGCTGTTGAGAAGCACTATGGTATAGCTTTTAGAGAAATTATTGAAGAAGATAAAATGTTTAGGTAAGAAACAATGTTTAGAAAAACCTTGAAAAATATCCTTTACCTTAACTGTATCAATTTGCTTTAGAAATATAAATGTATCTTATCTATTTTGTGTTTTGATGCATATGTCAACAATGCTGCCATTGTTTCTATGTGTCTGACAGCTACATCAAAGAAGTATCTGAAAAACTGAACTTTTCTTAAAGCTAAAAATCCCATAACTAAATAAACCACTTTGCTCAGCTGTCACAGAAAACCCAAATAATCCATGGTCAGCAATAAATAAAACCAAGAGAGCTAAAGTCAGGGTGAAATCTCTGGCCTTGTTCAGAGCATTATCTTTTGGCTTTATCATTTTATTTCATGTTTTGCTCTTATATTGCATTTTTCATTCATGGTTTATGAATTGCTTTACACACGCAAGTAGTAATAGTCTTATTTCTTAAGTGAGGACTAAAGAAGCACCAAGAGATAAAATGGCTTGTCTGTTTAGTCAGTTCTTTATAGCTATAAAGGCTTCTGATGCCAAATATTGCCTTAATTTTTAGGTAGGTTTGGTTCTTTTAAAGAAGGTACATTACAGTTATATATCCCTGGCAAGCTAAATATATTGTTCTCCTCCTTGGAGGGCATACTAGATACTTCTTGACTCAGAAGTGGAGAGCTGTATGCGACTTTGAATCCAGGACTTGCCCTGAAAGAGCTAAAAACCCTATCAGTACCACACTGTTTCTCAAAACTTGAGAGAATTAGTGGCATGCTGAGCCAAAACAGGTCAGCCCATGGTTTTCCCTTGGAACATCATTCTAGATGCCATTAAAAATGACCTTTAAGTGAAGATTTTTGTTTTAATGGAAACAAAGAAAGTCATAATTTAGTTTAAAAAACATCCTCAAATGCTTTTAACAGGAGAATCCACATGTCAGTTTTGAAGGATTCATATAGCCTGTCTTGCTCTGTCCTTGCTTTGTTAAATAGCAGGGCCTGTTTCAGCCATGACTAAATCTTTGTAGGAAAGAACGTTTTGGAAGGATGACACATGTGGTTAAAAAACAGGAATTAGTGTCTGGAGTTTAATTCCCAGCATTGCCACAGACTTCCTCTGTGACTTTGGACAAGCCACCACATCTCTGTGACTAAATTCACTGGCTGTAAACTGATATTAGTGGAATTTCTCCTTGTTATAGGTAAGTTGTGAGGAGGACGTACATTTGGCTATTAACTGCAGCTGTGGAGGACTTACATTTTAACTTTCTAAAATGTGTGAATCCAAAATAATTATTTAAAGCTGTGGCCATTTTTTATGGATTGTCTCAATAATGGGAAAATGCCACAAAGTAATTGGGGTAATTTGTCTGTGGTACTTTGGCACCTCTTTCTGTCAGACAGTTTTGCAGCTGAACATACCTCTTTCCCTGCTTGAGAGACTGAGTGCAAGCCAGTGGCAGCAACCCTTTGGCAAATGTGCCAGAATTAGCTATTGATGCTGCTCTGAAGAAGTTCTAGCTTTAGGTGTGATGTAGATTACAGTACTGATGGACTTTGGGGAGCTTTAATAAATCAGGAAGGCCTGACCCTCAGGTGCTGAAAGAGTTGGTTAGGGATATCAGCCTAGTGGATGACATTCAAAAGGTCAAGTGTCAGACTGTGCAATGACAGAAGTCAGGTCCAAGTATCAAAGGCAACCTGTGCTAGGTCTGACTGGGGACAGATTTTTCAGGTCCCCAAGACTGCATCTCAACTAGAAGAAGGCTCCTTTAGTAGTAAGTGGGAATACTGAATTTACATAAAAACTTTGCTCTTTCAATTTCTGAGTGGTTGAACAGTGAGACATCTGCCAAGGAGCTTGAAAAATCATCTTATTCATCAAGGTCAAGCCATATTCATGGCTAAATGTTTAGACTGACATTTGTCATATTTAAACTGATTGCCTTTTAATGTGATCAAGCATTATCTACAGAGAGATTCCATCACCTGTGGTGGGCAGTTAGTTTATAATTCTGCTTAGGTGCTTGGACAGCCTCTCCCTGTGGGGAAGAGAGGTGAATGTGCAGTTGCCCTTAGACCTAATCATCCTTTTCCTTGGGCAGGAAAGCAAGGGGAGGTGAGAATGCCTCAGCATCTGCTGTGGTATCTATTCTTCCTCCTCTCTGTGAAGCAGAGCAATGTTTGGGCTTCTTTAACAATGGCTTCAGCATTACTTTTCTTCCTCTTCTGGAAAGCGTCTATCTTTACAGGCCACTGCACAAAACAGAGAAACAAAGCTATGCCTGCAGTTGCTCTGCTTGAGCTCACAAGCACCAAAAGAGAAAATATGATTTGCAAAAGCTGGGTCACAGACTCCAAGAAAGACAACTTGTACACAGGGAAGGAAAAGGATATGGAATTATTCAGATGGTATATCTGTTAAAAAGGGGATGGGCTCTGGTAAATATTCTTCCAAATGTCGTAATCCATGCAAAACTCTTATCAGTGAGCTATTTTCCACAATGAAATAGGAAAACATTTTGTAGGTGCCACCCTGTCCATATTTTGTTGGTCAGTTCTACTGTATATAAACAGCATCTGTAACATGGAGTAATTACATGCTTCCAACAAAAATAAACTGAGGGTAAGATTATCTGATTTTTTTAGCGTGATTAGAAGCCACAAATAAAAAATATTGTGTCAGAGACTTTGGACTCCAGAAATCTTTACTCTTGGGTTGTAGAAATATGATGTTTAGATAAGTTCTTGGTAAGAGTTGAAGCTTGCCGGGCTTCAATTTTTTCCCTTTGTGAGGTACAAGAAAGTCTGATTAAAATTAATACCTGTTCTTTAGAGCTGTTTTTTCTTTAAGTCTGTTGTATTTTCAGAAGTATTTAGGGAAGTTTTATCACTGAACAGAGTGTCTAGGCTTCCCTAGGTGTGTAGAATTGGTTCTGTTTGCACCCCATTTGAAAAAAAACCCTCAAAATCGGTGATGTTGATTTTTATCAAAGGATTCAAATTGACTGATATAATCTTCTTTTGTGTTCTCAGCTCCAGTGTAATTTAGAAACAACATTAATGTTTTTTTACTTCTGGAGTGCAGTATTCTCTTCCATTGTTGATTCTTCATCCACAATACAGTACGTGTGACTGTCAATACAGCTTCTTTGGGGATTTCTTTTTTTTCATACAGCACATACTATGGTGGGGATTTTGCTCATGAAGTCAAATGGAAACTCTGCAAAGTCTTCATAGGGTCTTTTATCCCTAACAATTCCTCTTGCTATCAAGAAATCTCACACATAAGGGTCCACAGTGGAAAGTGACCAATGTGTTTTACTGCTAGCACAATAATTCTTTAACATTCTCTGGTATTGCTGGGTGATCTTTTAGGACAGATCTAAAAGCTAGGTGCGTAGAAGACAAAGAACAGCAAGGTAAAAGTATTTTGCTACAGAGAAGGCAGAGGCCACTCAAAATGTGACACAGAACTTGGGAAAACTTCTTTTTTAATCTGGTAAATTGCCTGCTTTGGATCATGGGTTGTTGGCTTCTCCCACCCACTTCTAGATACACATGAAAAACTTTGGTTTTCATGTTTTAAGGATTTTTCTTTTGTAAATGTCTCCATAATAATTAGGAATAAATGGTTTCCTAGTGACTATTTTTTTTCTTTGGAAAACAATGGTTTAAATTAAAGAAAAAATGTTTTTGCCCAACATATAAACATACAAGAGTTCCAAAAAACCCCAGAGTTGGAGGAGGTAGAACTGCCAGTGGTTTGAGAAAACCACAGACAGGTTCTTGTGTCCCTATGTAAAGTTTGGTTTTTTGTTTGGGTTTTTTTTTGTTTGTTTGTTTGTTTTTGTTTTGTTTTGTTTTTATTTTTTTCTGGCTGGCTTGTTAAACCGTGCATGTTCCAAATATATACTGTTTAACTGTTCGCTTTTAGCATGATTTCTCCTTTTAAAAATGACAGTATTTAAACCTAGGAACATGTTGTTTTAAGATCAACAGTTTAACAAGAGCAAAATCTGCCTCCCAGACTCAGCTGCCTGCCTTCCTTCCAAGATACTTTGTTTTGAAGAAGCTGATGGCAGTGATAAATGTAAGAGAGTTAGAGCTCTGCAGTTATTGTCAGCAAGTTAGCTTTATGGGTTGGGGATTAGACCTTTGATGTCTTATCAAGTTTCTGCCCCGCGTGAATCAGTTGCTTACTTGATTTAAATTATAAAAAGAAATGCTCTGTTGTGATATTGTCTCATACTGTGTCTTCGTCATTTGAGATGCCCTCAGTGTCTTCAGTTCCCCAGAAAGGGAAGGCAACCAGCCATATGGAGAGTGGCCAGTTGCCTGCTGATCATGATAGGCATTAGAGTTGCACAGAAACTCAGTTATAGAAAAGCCCTGTTCAGCAAGCCTTTCTGTCTCATCACAAAGGGAGATTGTTCCCAAAAAGTCTGTAGCACAACATCCAATACTGCTTGTCTTTAGCTTTTGGGGGGGGTCTCCCTATTCTTTTAATAAATTACTTCCTTTTCACTGATGTAAGAGCTTCTTTATGAAGTTGTCTTTATAACATCCCCCAGTGTAATTGATGCTGGACTGGTATGGAGAGCTGGTGGCTGCTTGGACATGTGGTAGAAAGAGAGCAGAGATGAGCTAAGAAGGGGGTCTCCCTTTCATGGTTCCAGGGAACAACAAGAATGGCAATACCCTACCCTGGAGACAACTGAGAGCATCTAGAAGCTCATTTTCCGGGTTTCACATGTGTTATGTGCTGTACCAGTGGGTGAAGACATTTCTGGCCTTTGTGACAAAGGTCCAACCTAATGCATCTTATTTTGAGTTATACATCATTGCTCTTAGTTTCATTCTTTTAAGCTACCTCAAGCACTTTAAGGGTATGTGTTGCTATTCTTTAATCCTAGAATAGATATAGAAATGTTGATCTGGATTAGATTTTATTTGTATTTTAAAACAGTATTTCAACATTTTAGAAGCCAAAGTATTTTTCATGTGGGCAGCCTTTGAACAAGATTAAAAATTAAAATGTATCTGTTCCCAAATCATAGCTGTGGTTGTTAAAGACACCAACCAGACAGAATAGCTGCATGTGAGGAAATTGGCTAACAGGGTAGTTGTGCTAGCCCACTCATATTCTGAAAGTTGGGTCAGTACTCAAGAAAAGCTTAAGTAAACTAAATGATAATTCAATACATAGACAATGCATCCCACTGTTTCTCTGTTTATTTTCTCCCTGTGTGACTTCTGGCAACTGAGAAGAAACACTATAAATGACAGCAACCCGCCAAAGAAAAGATTATGAATAACAATACCACAAGAATGAAGGGCATAAAGTTACCAGTGACTTGTGAAAAATGCAGAACATTGGATGCGTGACATGTCTAGAAACTAGTGGATATATGCAGCACAAAACATTTTCAGATCAGAAACCTTTTCAATTTGAGTTTCAGTACAGATTTATGGTAGATTGTTTTGTACATACCTACAAAGGCCACTGCCTTCTTAACAAGAGTTGTCTTTTTTTGTTTTCTTTACCGCATTTTTAGAAGTGCTGCTTTCAGCAGTCTATTTAGAAATGCCATGTCTATTTAGAAATGCCATCCCAAACTGCTATTTTATGTTCAGGCAACACATACAAGCTGATACACAAAGTTTGGGCACCAGAAGTTTTTTGGTGTATAAAATGCAAAAAAAACCCAACTGTTCAACTAGAGTTCAAAATAATTCTAATAAAAATCACAGGAACATTTTTTTTATCCCTGAAAACCCAGGTGAGCTTTTTTTTATGAGGGGGGAGGAAAAGTTGCAGTTTATTTGTCCTTGCTGTGGCACGCTTCTATTACTTCTATATATCTACAGTATTAAATGTGTGGGCTGTTTTCATCTATAGTGAATTTGTTAGGTTCAGTTTGCAAAAATTTTTAGTTTTAGTGTCATCGACAGTCTTTATCATGTCTTGAAAGTTAAGACCATTAGTTCATTTTTAAGTATATGGGGTAATGCCAAGAAATTTTTCATACATTGTTTTTGATGTTTAGCCTTTGCAGCTTCTGCCGTGACCCATTTAGAGTGAGTATTTTGTGCTTCCAAAGACTATATTGTAGGAGCCTTCAAATGAATCAGTGAAAGCTCCTTCTGAAAGGGTAGTTCTCCAGGGCTGAGTGCTACTCAATAGGAGCCCAAACCTGCTCCTATTGAAGTCTATGTATTTACCTTAGTAGGTATGGAACCAGATCCTAGAATTAAGCTATTCAAGAAAATAGCCCTTCAAGAGGTATGGCTGCACTTCAATGAAGCAATGTCTCAGCGGGCATTAGAGACAGCTCTCTTGTGTGCCCCTGCAGATGCACAGGCACTTACTGGAGATCTTTGATAAGATTATTTTTGAAACCTAGACCTGGCTTCCATTTTAAATGTTTGGAACCTGGTACTTGGAATGTTTCTTCCTCTTTGTTTTCCTTTGATATCATGGGCTGGGTTAATCTCATAGGACTTTAACGATTTGCTGGAGAGCTATTGATTCTCCAGTTCATAATGTGGAAGAGACATTGCTAGAATGCAATCCATCTTCTCCTAAGGCAAGTCAATCTTACCCGAAAGGTGCCAGTTTCTAGTTTCTCTAATCTGTGCAGTGAGCCCCACATTATGAAATCATGATCATGGCTTGCTGCCCTGGAGAGTGTTGCATTATTGTGGCTGGAATATTTACTATTTTATGTGAACAGGGACAAATAAACTTTCAAGAACAAATGTTAATTTTCAGATGAGTGCGATAACCTCACTGAACACAGTATACTGCTCACTTGTCTGCTAGTAGTGCTATAATGGGACGATACTGATTTACACCAAGAACATTCATTGTTGAGATGAGGCACAGAAATGTTTTGAGGTTCTTGTAAGTGCAAACTGCCTTGCCCACTACAGTAGTGGGAGTGGGCACATTCTAGCTTATCAGTATACTGTTTGATTAATCCTGAATGTGACGTCTTTCTGTGTAAGTGCTTCCATGCAAACTTAACTTTAATAGTGACGTCTGGTATGTCTGGACAAAGAAGGAGGTTATAGTTTGAAGTAAATGGCTCTGGGCTTGTCCTAGAACAGTCATGAAAGATTCTTTTGCTTCAGTAGGACAGCACAAGGTGAACTAATCTGTTAAAGATAGATTAAGTACACTAGTTACACCGGGTTTTAATTTTTAAATGTGTCTTTTGATACTGTCCTAAGTAAGCCAATAACAAAGATAAGGAGAAATTAGGTTTTCTATATATTTCAGCACTACGGTTGAATACTTTTCATGGTGTTGGGATGAGAATAGGGTTTGTTGTAGAAATGTACCTTCTGCTTCTTTCCTTGGCAGAAGAGTGATGAAATAAATACTGAAAAAATGAGTGGTGTTTTAATAAAGCTCTTTAACTGAGACAGTTTAGCTGGTTAGAGTACTCTAAGGCAGACTGCAACATGTTGATATTTAAACATCATTGCCTTTGAAATATGCATAGGAATATGACTTTACAAATTATAGCCTGCATGTGTGGATATATATACACAATGTTGTGCATTTGTGCATATGCACATGAATATACATATGCACACACATATGTGCTACTATTGTCTAATTCATTTTCCCATTGCAGACAAGCCTGGAGGGAACAAAATATTCCTAGCTTGGAGACTTTCACATCTGCACTTCAGTCAGCTATCAAACAGAAGGAGCATACCTACATAAATCACTGTAAATCGGGGCATTTTTCAACAGCACAAAGCCCTAAGCGCAGAGCCACTTTAGAGCACACTTCCCCATAGTTTGTTCACAGACCTCCCATGCCAGCAGCAGGGAAGTCAGACCATTCTGTCCAACATCTTACAGTAACCAGATACAGGATAAAGAAATTGCCTTTCAAAGCTATAGTCTGCACTAGGCTTTTCCAAGCAAAACAGTGATGTCTAGCATTCGTCTTTTCTCTTTGTCTATTTTTCAGGTCTTTTTGGCCCTTAGCCCCCCAGGATGAGTTGTTACTGTCTTCTGCAAGCAGGCATTAGCTGATTTGATTTTAGATTCTGAAGTAGTAGTTGTCATGCTTTATAAGGGGTCCACAAAAAATAACAGAATAAAAGCCTGTTGTCAGTATGTTTAGATATCTAGTTTCAGTAGAGGATATGTAGCACAGAAAGGAAAACTGAAAGGGTCTATAAATTGAAGAAAGGTTGAAAACTTCGAACAATCCAAATCCATGAGCTTGAACATTTTTCTTTTCCTAGCGCACAGACTCCAACCTGATCTTACAAAGTAGGAAGGTGTTTCTCTCCATAGAAGAGGAGCAGATTATGGGCCTTCAGCCATAGCAGAAAAAGTTACATTAGGGCAAAGTAAAAATAGGCTTAGCATAGTTATGAGCTGTGTGTGCAGCCTGTTTGTTAAGGATGTCTCTACAGGACTGCAAGGAAACTTTCCTAGTTTTAAACTGCCCCCCCCAAAAAAAATTAATAAAAGGAGAGATTGAGGATCACTCCTATACCTTGCTCAGATTAATCAGGCAGTGGCTCCTGAACAAAGACACTCCACAGCTGTGCACTGTATTGTGAAATGTAGAGTAAAGCATTTCCCATTACTGTTTAAAAGCCTGTGAGCCAGATTCAATAATTAATCTTTATGCCTCAACATAAGTATGTCTGTTGTCAGCTTTTCCTCCAATGGAGTGAGATGCCTCTGTTCCCCATGACCAGACTGTGACACTGGTCTCAACTCTTCTGCTTTCTTGCACTGGCAGTCTTGCTTGTGTATGTATGCAGTTGTTGATTATCTAGCTATACACCATTTTTCTCCCAGTATACTCTCTGATCTGCTTAGGTGGAAGGAGAGTTGCTCTCCACTATAGATGATGGGATCACAGATTTGTTTACTGGAAGTGCACAAATGTGTATGTGACCTTTCTGATGACCTTTTCTGCCCTAGTGGTCATGTGGTGGCAGGATGTAGGCCAGAGGGAATGACACTGAATCCCTACATAAGAGTGGATATTGTAAACTGAAGAGAATACATGTGTTATGCTACAGCAGTGAAGAAGGTAATGATCCTATTATCTTGATAAATGGTTAATAGCATAGTAAAGAAACCATTGAATACATGCTCTTGACATACTGGAAAAACTCTCAAGTATCCTGACTGTCCACAGCCCATATGCGGGACTAGGGACAAAAATGAAGCCGAAAGATAAAACAGAGCAGAGAACAGAAAACAGTAGAAATAGTTTTCTCCAGTATAAGTGAGGTTTTGGGTATTTGCTATTTCTCATTGACAATTCTAGTGTCGAACTCCAGTAACAGAGAGATGAAAGGTCACTGGGACAGCCTGTGATATAGAGGGCACAGTTCAACCAGTATCAAGAGTCTTTGTCGTATGAGACAGTGAAAGAAAATACTGTAATTCCATGATGCCTGAAACACATGACAGTAAATAACATTTTATCAGTGCTTGTATCTGTCAAGTGGGTGCTTGCAGCTTATAGTGGCTCTGGTTTTATTAACTGAGGTAAACTTAATAATAAAGAGTTTTTCTGATATAGCTCCATTATTCTTTCTTCTCAGAAGTAGTATGTGAGAATCTAAAGCAGCACCTAGTACGGAAGAGTAGGCATCTTGGAAATTGGGTATTGTAAAAGTATAACACTCTGGAAAGACTGACATAAATTGGAAGCTGTAAAAATTTTTTATTATATTAAAATGAAAAGCAGAAGATAATTTAAAGCAATTCCAGTTGAGGAGTTGTGCCTGCTAATCTGTAGCATAAGCTTCAATTTGTAGTTTAAAACAATTTTCTGAAACTTGACTAGGCTGGTTTCTGTGTTATTAGGGGCAGGAACACCTCTGTTAAAGCGGTTTGCTTTTTAATAGGGTTTAGCCATAATTGTCCGGTTTTTGGTGGTGGTTCAAAATAGTTCCACCTCAGGTTGGTCAATTTTTGTTGGCTCAATATCAGTTGCTATTAGCATTCAACAGAAATGCTGTTTTAAGCTTGCCTTTCAGTGAATCACATGTTTGTACAATAACAGACTTGTTTGTTAAATGAACTGAAAGACAGAAATAGATGAGCCTGTTTCAGAGTGAGCCACCTTTCTCTCTAAACTGTCCTATATTAATCAAAAAGAGTATTTTCACAGGGAAGTACAGCACTGAGATATGCATCAGTGTCATCCTAGTGTCACTGACTTGGCTTGTTTCTGTTTGAACAAATGACAGATTGTGTGAGAAATCCCTTAGCTCTAGCTTGTTTCAATGTTTTTGTTAGTTTTGACATTTATCAATTCCTTTGGCTACATACTTTCTATCTTTATAAGTGCATTTGCTAGTCAATCTTGTATGCTGTCTTTTCTTGCCATTTCTTGCCTTTTTGTCCTTCCTGCTCTTAAATTCCTCAGTTACACTTGGTTGGTAGAAATTGTTTAAATGTACAACCCAAATTCTCCAGTGAGGTTTGGCTAGCCAACAAGCTATTTAAGTGGTTTTGTCTCCTGGGTATGTCTTCATCCTTTGCTTTTCCAGGTTGCTTGAATATTCTTGAACCCATAATTTACCCTAATCTCCTCTAAGGCTTTGAAATAATAAAATACTTAAACAAAATTCTTTGGATAAATGCCCTTTAAAATACAGTTTTATCTGTGAACTATCACGCTCTCAAGAGAGTGGATTTTTGTTCCTCAGATGATTAAGGGGATTTGCTGTCCACTGTGTTACTGTGGTTTGTCCACTCTGAGCAGGCATACCCATCTTAACTCAAACAACAACTTGAAGGAGGAAAGATGACGGAAGTCTGTGAGAAAAATGTGACAAAGGGTGGGCTGTTGCTATGTGTGATTCTCCCCCCTACCCGATGACCAGGTTCAGTTCTCTGATCTACCACGTGATTTTCTGTTGGCCATGAAGCCTTCCTGTACTTTTGAAAAATAATTTCCTGCTCAATAGGGATGTTGCTGAGAATAAATTAAGGGTGGTAAGTGCCTAGCCATTACATAGGGGTAGTCTCATATGAGCAGAAAGGCTGTACTCAGATCTTTACTTCACAAGATAGGAAGAGGGAGATCATTTGAAGTGCCATCACCAAATCCACAGGGCATATCTGTGGCAGAACACGGGACTGGATCCAGTTCCTTTGCCAGAGGCCCCACATGGTCTATTTTTCCCTGTAAAGTACTTTTCATATTCTAAATCCTGATTCCTGCAGATGCCTCCAAAACAAGAAGGAGAGGCTTGGAGGACCTCACTTGGAGGACCTCCCAACACTGCAGCTCATGAGGGCTCCCTAGCATGCCCTGGAGACCAACATAATGTCTATATTGGTCACAGTTATTGAAGCCTGTCTTCCCTGTTGCTCATTTTGCAGGTAAAGGGAGATGACTTAAGTTTTGTTTTCTTCTCTCTCAGATCAGCTAATTATTAATTTCTGTTAGGAAAAACGACCTGAATAACTCCAAAATGGAGAAAAGAATGTCTCTTTTGGAGATGTCAAGATGAAGGATTTGGCATTTGAGTGTGTCCTGGGTTCAGCAGCAGCAGTCATTTCTCTCATTCTTAGTAGCTGGTGCAGTGCTGTGTTTTTGACTTTTGGCCTGGGAACAGCACTGATAACACCGAAGTTTTTAGTTACTGCTCAGTAATGTTCACTCTGACCAAGGACTTTCTGAGCCTCATGCTCTGCCAGGGAGGAGGGGAAGCCAGGAGGAAGCACAGACAGGACACCTGACACAGACTAACCAAAGAGGTACTCCACAGCCCATCGTGCACAGTATGTAAACTGGGAGCAGTTACCCAGAAAGGGGAGATCACTGCTCAGGTTGGGCTGGGTATCGATCGGTGGGTGGTGAGTGGTTATATTCTCTTCCCTTGTTATTTCCCTTATCATTATCATTATTATTGGTGGTAGCAGCAGTGTTTTGTGTTATATCTTAGTTACTGGGCTGCTCTTATATCAGCTCATGGGAATTACATTCTTTCGATTCTCCCCCCTTCCCTCCAGGACGTGGGGAAGGAAGGGGGAGGAGTGAGCAAGCGGCTGCATGGTTGTGCTGCCAACTGGGCTTAGAATACAGCAGTGTGTAATTTGAGTAATTTGTGAGTTATTTGCTTCTGAAACTAATTATTGTTAAAAATAAAAAAATGCTAAATATGTCAGGAAAAGGAAACTTTCCTTTTTGTGTTACTGCACCAATGAAATATAAAAATTCTGATAAAAATCCAACCATATGACTATCATTTTAAAGCGATACCTTTGAGATTGTCTCTTCATTTTTAGGCATTCTCTCCAGAAAGACATCTGTATTTTCTCACGTTAAGTGATAGGAAATGGACGCAGACCATGGTTTAAGGATAGAGATTACAGAGATTTATGCCTCTCTTTTTACTCCCCCCCCCCAGTTTTTTTTCCGTGTTTTTTTTTTCCCCCCTAATAACATGCAGGGAAACTGCAGCAAGTGTTTTCTGAATTGTTTAGCTTTTACTACTCTTTTCTGCTCAAATACTGGTCTTTGTTTTTTGCTTGGAATTCTCCTCTTTGTAGTTTCAGTTTCTAACCTGAAGTTCAAAATTTTCTGTAGCTGAGGTTTATGATAATGAACAACAGCAATGAAACACGTAATTCAGCTGGATGATGACCTTTTCTTAGGTACCTCCTGATGTTTAGGAGAATTGTTATCTCCTGATACAAGCTACATACCTTGCTTAATTTTGTGCTTATTCAGAAACAGTAAAATCATAGAATTATAGAATAGTTAGGGTTGGAAAGAACCTGAAGATCATCTAGTTCCAACCCCCCTGCCATGGGCAGGGACGCCTCACACTAATCCATGTCACCCAAGGCTATGTCCAACCTGGCCTTGAACACCACCAGTGATGGAGCATTCACAACTTCTCTGGGCAACCCATTCCAGTACCTCACCAGTCTCATAGTAAAGAATTTCCTCCTCATATGCAACCTAAACTTCCCCTGTTTAAGTTTGAACCCATTACTCCTTGTCCTCTCACTACAGTCCCTAGTGAAGAGTCCCTCCCCAGCATCCCTATAGGCCCCCTTCAGGTATTGGAAGGCTGCTATGACGTCTCCACACAGCCTTCTCTTCTCCAGGCTCAACAGCCCCAACTTTCTCATCCTATTTCCATACGGGAGGTGCTCCAGTCCCCTGATCATCCTCGTGGCCCTCCTCTGGACTTGTTCCAGCAGTTGTATGTCCTTTTTATGTTGAGGACACCAGAACTGCACACAATACTCCAAGTGAAACGACAGGGAAATTTATCTGAGGACTTGAGTTCACCTCCTCCCAAGTTCCCACTTTTCAGGAGCTCAGAAGATAAAGTACTATCTTTGGTTTTGGCTGGCAAGCAGAGGCATCAGAACCAGTTATGGTTTTGGCAGTATGTTTCAGGGTAAGTAGCTCCTGCTTTTCGCAGTGCCAAAACCGATGCCAAAATCATGAGCCTTGCCTGCAGTCCTGGGGGTGGAGAGATGAACAGTTAGAGCAAGTTCAGTGTGGCTTTATGGCAGAACTAGAAAGAGGAGCATCTTTTGATGGCAACACATTATTTCTATCCTCCTGTACCCACTTACTGTCTTCTGGAGGAGATGAAATGGAATTTCTGAGAAAGGCTGAACACTATTTCTGATGCAAGAAGGCCAGTTCTTGGCCACCTGGGAACGAGATGGCTCACATTCAGGTGGCTGTTGACCAACACACCCATATTCCTTTTTGAAGGGCAACTTTCCAGCTGCCCTTCCCCAAGCCTGTAGCTTTGCATGTGGCTGTTGTGACTCACTTCCAGGACACCATCCTGCATGTTGTAAGTTCACAAACACTGCAAACTTATAACCTTTCCCTCTTCAACCTTGTCATGTATTTTTACAGAGAAGCATGTGCACAAGTACAAATATTTCTATAAAATATATCTGAAAACTCTTTTTTTTTTTTTTAGTTTTGTTGAGGATTCTTTAGATCTTAAATATAAGCATTGCAAGAATAAATTATCTGTTGTGTTTTGCAAGGTGCTTCATAAGATTCTCTTACCTCACTCATTTTCTCTTCGGACCTTTTCCACTGAGGCCATTGGAGACATTATGGGTATAATTTTAGATGAGTAATGATGTCCAAAATCCTATTTGTATTGTAGAACAGATTTTTCTGCTTGTTATTGTAGACTCATTAGTACGCAACTAATAAAATAGTCAAGTTTCCATTGCTGTCATTTTTGCTGTGGAGAATGTTTCTGCCTTCACCATTTTTGCTCTAAAGACTCCAAGCTGCTGTTTCCAGCTTCATAATGGTTGAGGAAGATTCACATATTTCCTAATTGCAATAGTGGTTTTGGTATATGTTAGAGAAATGTTGCAATCACTGCCATTTCAAAGCAGCAGCTGAATAATCAGAGGTATGAACTAGCAAGTATTTGAATAGGCTAAAAGTGCTGAACTTTCTTTTCAGTTTTGGATAGTATATGTATGTCTTCCTTGGGGAAGGGGATCACAGAGCACTTTTGACATGGGAATAGCATTCCTACAGCTTTTTTTTTTCTTTCTAGTTTTTGAGAGTGGACCAAGACAAAGACAAAGAGTGCAGCCTGGACTGTGCAGGTTCCCCTCAGAAATCACTCTGTGCATCTGATGGAAGAACTTTCCTGTCCCGATGTGAATTTCAGCGAGCAAAATGCAAAGACCCTCAGCTGGAAATAGCCTACCGGGGCAATTGCAAAGGTGAGCAAATCAAAGTTAATCTTGACTGTAATGAAAAATAGTAGAATTAAAATTGTTTTTGAAAATGTTTGTATTTTGAAAACTAGGAGTGCTGTACTGGTAAATCTTTATAAAAGCAGGTAAGTTGAAATCCATCCTGTTGATTCTACATAAAGATAAATTGATCTTTATCAATCCGAAAAAAATAATACTTCCCCACCCATTTACAGTATAAATAGTCCTTTTTAAGGAAATTTCAAGTTTAGGTCCTTCTTCTAAAGGACCATCATCATTGGCAGGCTCAGAGTAACTCTTACAGTTGTTGTCTGCAGAGGTTTCTTTTCTGTGGCAGTTTGGTATTTTGTGTTACTTAGATTCAGCCTTGTGTTTTCTAACTACAATAATATAGTTTGTGAGAGGGAAAAAAAGAAAGGTTTTTAATACTTAGAGGTCTCACAGGCCATTTCTGCCTACATAATCTACTCTTTTACTTCTGATCTCTGTTTGGAGAAACTGTGTGACACGCAATCCTAGCACTTCAGATCCAATATTTGTAAAGTATTCATAATTAAATCTCTTCACTTTTAGAGTAGCCTTGTGCTAGAGAACACAATTCCTTACTGAAGTGTAGGGTAATTCACAGCACAGTGATCTTCTTTTTAAAACATAAAATAGCAGTGGTAATAAAGATTTACTTTCCTTTTCTTTCTTTCCAAAAGAGGGGAGGGATGGGTCAGGAGAAAACACCAGGGACCACATGTATTCGACCTCTAGGAGGCAATTTTCCACATCATCTCTCTCCAGCTCCAGCAAACCTCTGAAGCATCAAGACTGCTTCAAAGAGATGTTCTGTCTCATCTGCCTAGATGAAACACTATGCTCATTCTTCAGCCCTTTCATAATAAGCCATTGTATTAGCTGATGGATCTATTTACTTTTGCAAACAAGGATAACATAGTGAAGCTACCTGAGCCAGAGCTTTTGTTACACTCATGAACAGCAGAGAGAATTCCTGTGCACTCTGCTTTTGTTCATGTTATGCATTAGAGCGTTATACACTTTTATGGAAATGAATTTGACTGTTTTTCTTTATTGCTTTTTCCTCTTATCATACTGACAATGTTATCTGCATGAAACTTTTTCTATAAAGATGCATTGAATTGACTTAGTGAAGGTGTCCTTGGTGATGCTGGCAAATTTTTCTGCAGTAAACAACTAGTATTTGGAGAACTGCTCGTTTGCTGTTTAATAGTGTGTCAATACAATTGCAGACTTGCAATTAGACACCTTAAGCAGCTTAAGTGTTGCTAATAGCAAGTATCCATCATGCTTTCATCAGTCATATGTTTTTAACATTTCAATTAAATGAAGGGAAGCATTGCTCCAATACTTAAAGATGTTTTTATTTTTGATTTGCAATAGAGACGTAATTGCCAGTAATATGCTTGGTCAATACCAGCAAGAGACCAGTGCTCTTTCATAGTATTTCTTACTCAACTAAAGCATCCTTAAATTCTGAAGTGACCAGCATCTTTATCATCAGGAATATTTCAAGCTGTAAAAACAAGCTTTAGAGAATAGAAAGATGATTTGTTGGCCTAGCTGCATGCCTCAGTTTTAGCATTGCTAGAGGTACTTTTGTAGTCCCATCAAATATTCTTCTCAAAGAGCTAAGAGAGTCCTCAGATTAAGACCTCTTTTTAGTCAGTTGCTTTTGAGTGGTGACATTTGTTGTTACAGGTGATATTTGAGGAAAGAGCAGAGGGTTATTTTATTAGGGCTGACCAAAAGGTAATGGTTCCGTTTCAGGGCAACTTTCAAGAATTTGCTTTCATTGGCAAATCCTTTTAGAAGCGTTCATCTGTCCCCCTAAAAAACCAGCCTTTGCTCCATTAAAGCATTGGATTTTAAGCAAGTTTTGAGGTTGCTAATGCAAGAAAAAGGGAAAGAAACATGCATGTTTGCATGCAGAAGTTATGAAGGGAGAAAAGAAATAATTCCTGGTATAGGATTCAGAACTTTAAATCTGTCTCTGATAGTCATCAATCATGATCAGAAAGGTCATTCTTAAGTCTGTGTCTGTCTTGCTCTGTCTTCTTCACAGGTAAAAATCCCTGTTCACAAAAATCAAATACTTCCATGTGTCATTTTAATTAGTTGAAAACATGGTGACCAACTTCTTGTTCAGTTCAGTCTATTTGCTAGAAATCTAAGCACTGGCAGTTTATGTCAATGACTTTTTGGAATAATCGAGTCAATTTCTATATTTTTTTCTGTTTATATATTAAATTTTCTTTATATAGAAGTTAAATAACAATTCTATATTTTATATAGAAAATTTATATAATTTTAGTTTTGTTGTTTATATATTCAGAGCTGTGTTCTCTTTTTGCATCCATAGGGGAGTTTGGAACACCTCCAGACAGATGGCTTCTTTCCCTGTCTTTTTTTCCTGAGAAAGCCAAATTTAGATTGACTATCTTTTCTCCTCCTCACCTGTTCTCAGCATTTGTCTTACCTGCTTGATTCTGATCACTCAAATACTAAAATTGCAAAGGGATAATTTGCCTTAAATATGCTTGCTTTCCTTTCTTAATTCAAGTTTCATTCACAACAACAGTGCTCAGCCCAGGTAATTCTTTGGCATTGCGAAGGAAACCACTTGAAGATCTTGGATCTTGAAAGTAAATGGCAGCTAACTGTCAGAATTTAAACAGTTTTATTTTTTCTCACACTCATATTTTTTATAATCCATTGCTAAGATTGGAAATGTAAGAAGCTACAATCTCATAAAATTTCCAGCCTCTTTTTGCAGTTCTCAAATAATCTGTGTGTACTCTAGGTGAGCATCCAAGCTTTGGATAATTTTCCAAACAAAATCTAAACTCTGAAGTTCTGGAGATTTGCCACTTGGTTGACACAGGCATTTACTGTGCAGCGAGGTTATAAATCTAATAAATAAATGTATGTTGACAGTTGAGAAATATTATTTGTGTTAGGGGAACTGTTAAAATATCACCTGTGATGGGGATCCGCTGCATACACAAAAATGCTTCACAGTAAATCTGGCCCAGCATAGCAAAAGAAACAAAACATACAAGAAGTGGAAAAGCGATATGATTGCTTTTAAACTGGTCAGAAAGATAGAGAGGCTATGTTTGTACTAATTAATTAAGCAGTGCAAGAACACAGTGTGACTGCCTACACAGGTAAGCTGGTAGATTGTACAAAGCAATCTTCTTTTTGGGGTTTAAGGCAGTTCAGCCTGAGAACTGACCCTACCTACTCTTACAGTACTGCCCTTATGCATGCCAGGATCGATCTATTTCTATGACTAGTACAAACTCAGGTATGAGGCCTTTAGCACTTAGCCTTGTTCCCGAAACTGCAGCTGGTAAGAATGCTGAGAGAGCTCTGGATATTATGCAGGAAGCCTTTGCAAGCTGCAGAACTGAGCCTTTGATACTCTTCATTAGTGCATGCAAAAAGTAGAAGTTGAAATTTCTTAGTCTTGAAAATAGGACCAACCATACAGAAGTAATGTCTACAAAAAATGAAAAAAAAGAAAAGAAAAAGAGGGAAAAACCTTATTCTAAAAAGTAAGGAACCTGCTTCTAATTTATATACCTGAACAATGTAAACTTAAACAGGGGAAGTTTAGATTGGATATGAGGAAGAAATTCTTTACTGCAAGGGTGGTGAGGCACTAGAATGGGTTGCCCAGGGAAGCTGTGAATGCTCCATTCCTGGCAGTGTTCAAGGCTGGGTTGGACATAGCCTTGTGTGTTATGGTTTAGTGCGAGGTGTCCCTGCCCATGGCAGGGGGTTGGGACTTGATAATCTTAAGGTCCTTTCAAACCTTAACTGTTCTATGATTCTATGGTTCTATGATGCATTTGCCCATTATGAGTAGGAAGTATTGCCCAGCACAGCAGTTCCCTGAAGAGCCAGTAGCTGTAGTTTTACATTTAATAGGATTTTACATGATTTGGAACATGGTATGGGTTACTCCAAAAGGCTTGCATGAAAACAGAAATGCACTAAACATCAGCTAAAAGTGTCTTCCCCAGCAAAAATGGGAGAGGCATTGGTAAGTGAGGATCTCTTTGTTTATCTTACAAATGTGACACTGAATGTCTGGGGTTTTTTTAACTGTTCAGAATTACTCTGTAAAATTCAGTCTTATTGCTATAGAATGGGGTCGTACAAAGACTATTCAAATTTTCTATTGTCATGAAAATACTACATTATAAATGCAACAAAAAAAAAAAAAGAGAGCATGCTTCAACTCATTTGTGCAGACTTCTATCAGTTTTGCTTCTGTTAAAATCTGTAAGGTTTGCTACCTTATTTATTCTTTAGTACTCAGCAAGATTTTTTCACATGAACTTTGAAAATGTGAACTCATATTTTTCCTATAGCAGTTTTCAAATAATTTTAGGCTTTTTAACATAGTTTACTGTGACTGCGAATAACATATATTAGCTTTGAAAGCTAAAATGATGATGGTGGGTGTTACTGAGTAGGTTCAAAGGATTTTTTCAATGAAACCATGTCTTTTCTTTGACATGACAGTAAGCTTTAGTCCTAGCTAGGTTAGTGGAGGATTTGGGAAGATTATGGGACTAATGGAGTTTTTTCAGAATCCAGTATCTTTGAATAACTCAGTTCTCATTGGCCAGCTTTTTGTCTCCCATCTCAGCAACTTCAGGTCTCCAGTGTAGAAAGTCTGCCAGCAGATTGCACCTTGTTCAGTGTGAGCCATATCTGTAATAGGAGTGTCTAGTGGAGGGAACACAGGTTTTCTGTAATGCATCACAAAGCAGACAGTGTCTAGTGGACAGCAGCAGCAGTTAATTTGCAGTTTTGCTAGCGGTGTACGAGTGGATTGGAAGAAGTGGCACTGTAGTTCATCTGGAATAGTTTGAACTTCATTTAAGCATTTGAACTCTTTGTGAATGCTGAGATTTAGACAACTCAGGAGGAAGCTGAAGAGCATGTGCAATGCTGTGACTGAATTTTGACTGTCTGTCTACTGGGAATATTCCATCTGAACTACAAAGCCTCTGTCTCCCATGAAGGTGTCCTGCATAAAGGAGGAGACCCTGTTGGTGTAACTAAAGTTTGCTTTGAAAGTGGTCTGCAAGTTTTGCAGAATAATACACTTGAAAATAACCTTTTTTTTCAGTATTTGTAGAAGCTGCCCCAGCAGGGACTTTCTGCTTCATGAACACACCAAGGAGAGCTATGGCATAGAGTAATGTCATTGTTACTTGACAACTATATAGGTCCCTTTTCTCTGTTGGAAACTCTAGATAGTTCATGTTTAGCTTAGCTCATTTACAGCGTTTTAAAGACCCTGGCTGTTTAAAAATGCCATTCTTTTATGGGCTATCATAGACATAACAAAAAAGTGCTATCTTCATTCTTAACAGTTCACATAAGGAACTGAACAACATTAAAATATGAGTGGAATTTCCTATACAGAGGTATTTTACTGTTTGCTATTTACTTTCCTTAAAGAGAGAAACACTCAGCATTGTTTTCATTAAAATGGGGCTTTTGGCAGTAGTGAAAATTTCACTAATTTGAACAATTAGTACAGTGGGTTAATGAATGAATTAAGGACATGCTTAAATAATCTGAAACAGTATGAATTAAGCTACCTTTCTGTCCTTGGAGAAACATACTGATACCATTTTTACTTTTGTGCAGAGAAAGGAGGTATCACTGGGCAGTAGTTGTTGTGGCTTGGTAAATTAACCTCCATCCTATAATTCATCCATCTAAGCATCTTTTGGGGAAATGTTACTTTTGTCTCTTAGCTACAAGACTGGGTTGTAAATGCTGGGCATGTTTTCTGCGTGCACACCTTGTCCTATATTCTTGCAGCTTGAGGTTGCCCCCAAGCGCAGTTTTGCTTGTGAGCAGTGTATGAGCTCAGTGTATGCTTACATTGCCTGAGCATGTCTCGTAATTCAGTGTATGGGTAGGGATATTGGCTTGGCCAGGCCACCTGCTGCCTGGCAGAATATGCTCCCAAGATGTTTCCTTTGGAGAAAGAAAGAGGTAGTGGCTAGGTCTGGTACTCTTCCTAGCTGTGGGACTGGACCTGAAAGTGTGACTGGATCAGGGTATCGGTTTATAAAGTACTCCTGAACACACAGAGAGTTTGCACAATCTGCAGATTGAAATAAGAACAGTTCTCACTTTTCCTCACTCTTATGAGGAAAAAGAAAATGGACAAAACCCAGTAACAAAACAAACAAACAAACAAACAAAAAGGGGATGCTGGGAAAAAATTGATTACAGGGCAGAGTTTTATAAAAAAAAAAAAATATCTAGGAGCTGTCTCCTTTTTCAGACATATTTCCTTACTGCAGACGCTCTTTAATCTGTAGGATGACTAAACATTTCCCCACTGTAATTTTGACAATCCTGATAAAAATGCTGTTCAACCCCACTCTCATTTCAGTTTTGAGTCTTCATTTATACTATGCGTCAAGTTGTTACATATCAAGCCACTGTAGTAAAAATGTTAATTTGTGGAATATTCGACATCTTGGTGAACAAAATGTATCTCGATACGGAGATTATAATTTAGGTAGTCTCTGAAAGCAAGAGGAGTTTTTTTCTGATTATACTGTCTGGTAGGAATTTATTTCATGTAGATAAAATTTTAAGTATGTTTGGAATATTTTTGTGGAGTATACTTTACTTTTTTTAATGCATCTGCTGGAACACTAGACAAGTAACACTGAAACTGTATCCACAGATTGCTGGAGGTGAAATTTACCTCTCTTAAAAATACTGAGTTTTTCTTTACAATATTTCTTCAGGCATAATTTGCCAAAGCTAGGCTGCAGAAAGACAAAGCATGTAGGATCATTTTTAGGCAAAAAAATAAAAAAAAAGGTATCTTTTTAGAAACAAATATCCACTGCTGCAGTTGTATGAAAGTAATCTTGCTCTGCTCAGAAAGCCTAGTTTGGCCTTCAGTATGTAAAAAATCAGAAAACTGTAGCTTTAGTTTTTCTTGCAAATATTTGATTCAGTTCTAGTCAGATTGTATCTCACCAAATGTGACTGTTAGCAAATAGAGAGAAATATTGTTGTGCCAAGAAGGAATCCAGCACAACATTCTTTATTTTATCTTAAAGCTTAGCTATCTAAATTGCTGGGTGGTTGCAAAATGGGTCGGGTAGCAGGGTGGTGTACCAACAAAACAGCAAAGAAACCCCACACTGCTTGTTAGATGCCAATAGAGGAGAGTTTAGGCTAAGATTGCTCTGTTGTTTTGTTTGAATTCAGAAAGCAGCAATAAAAATAAATAGTGAAAGAGTTGGACAGCCCTTGTCATGAAGCAGCAAGTCTTATTTTATGGCTGTCAGGCTAAATGTCTGTGCTGACATCCTTTCCAACCCAAGAGGCTAATAATCTCTGCATCTTTGAAACTGAAACTTCGAGCATATATAGCTTGCTATGTGTTTCCTATCTAGAAACTACAGCTATTTGCATGCTTTTTTGGTAGACATGATCAATTCTTTGGAATATAGACAAACCTAGGTCAAATACTATAGAAAATTTTCATGTCATGTGTAGTTTGTCATGTAAACCAAATGGTGTACTGAACTGCAAAACAAATTGTGTGCTGAATAAAACAATTTTGTATTAAACTAACTACAAATTAAGACCATTTGATTTCATCATATCGCTATGAGTTATAAAAAGGGTATAGCAGTGGGAAAGAAACACAGAAGTCGAAAAAAACTTTGGGTCGTCATTAGGACAATTTAGTAAAGTGCTAACTTTAAACTGCTTGTTGCATTGTATGTTCCTAAATTTAAGGGCAGGTAAATTTATATAGGTATTCTGGCATAATGGAGCAGTAATAAGGGAAACCTACAGAGAAGCTGTGAGAGATATGTGAATATCTGTGACTGTACTAGGGCTGCTTGTTCTCATCTATGTGACTTCAGAAAAGCTTCCTCTCAAGCATAAGAATAGCTAAGTGTCTGTTGGAAATCCTCAAGGGAACTTTTTCTTCAAATGATTAAGTTTAACCACTTTATTAATAGTTCTAACAAAGTGGTAAAGGTTTCTGATCTGTTCAGCAGGATATTCCATCTATAATAAAATAACTAAATAAACTGTGAAGTGTATTTTATGCATAAATACATAACAAACCTGTGTCACACACAGTAATCTCTTTGAGAGCAAGCAAAGTATGCTCGGTGTATTGGGACTGGGAAAGGTACTTTTATTCTTACTGAAATATATGGCAAACCGAGAAGCACCGGATGAACTAAATCAAAACCTTTGCAGGAGATTTATCTATTCTTTTGGCAAGCTGTTTACTTTTCCATGAGAGAATCTGGGTTAGATCTCCCTGTGGAGCCCCAAAGTTGCTGTAAATTCAGTTGTATTAAATGTCACTTTAGAGACGGTGTTTACACCCTTGATGAGTTTGTGTCATTGTTTTAAAGATAAACGTCTATTTTCCAGTCATAAACTTCTCTCAGTGATATATTATTCCAGGATTAGCCAACAGAGTTGAAATTGATAAATATTTGCTGGGTTTTTTGGTTTGGTCCCGTCCCGTCCCTGTCCCCGTCCCCCCCCCCCGCCAAGCTCAG
>JAOEHY010021407.1:0-19847 GCA_025447955.1 Psilopsiagon aurifrons
TCCAGGTTTCCTGCAGCCCCTTCAGGCACTGGAGCTGCTCTGAGGTCTCCCCTTCAGGAGCCTTCTCTTCTCCAGGCAGCCCCAGCCCCGCTCTCTCAGCCTGGCTCCAGAGCAGAGCTGCTCCAGCCCTGCAGCATCTTGGAGCGTGGAAACCTTGTGGGTTTGGTTTAATGCTTCAAGGTGCTTTAAGCAGTGTGTTTCTCTGTTGTAGGCACAACTGGCTTTGGAACAGGAACCACGGGTGGCCTTTTTGGTCAACAACCTCAAACTACAAGTCTCTTCAACAAACCTTTTGGCCAGCCCACAACGACGCAGAACACTGGCTTTTCTTTCGGGAACACCAACACCCTGGGGCAGCCCAACACGAGCACAATGGTAAGAGAAACTGAACCCTAAAGGTGGAAGTTTGGCTATAGCTACTCCAGTAGACACAGGACACAGAGATTTAGATCTTCCTCAGTCTGTGGTACAGCTTCATCAGATGGAGATGCAAAGCTGTGAATGCCACCATCTGAGCAAGCAGCTTCTTGCCAAGGGAAACTTCACCCATGATAATGGGCAGCAGAGCAGCTGTTAACAAACAGCTTCACTCATTCCCTTGTTTAAGCTGTCTGCTGTATCAGTTCAGGTGTCTCTGATGTTCACACAGGCAAAATAATTCCATTCTTAACATCCTGTGGGATTTGTTACCAATTCTGTGCTTCCTGGTGGGTAATGCGCAGCATTCATGGGCTTCTGGTAGAAGGATGCTTTACAGCTGTACCCTGTGGCCTAGCTGAGGCTCTGCCTCCAAGTATGCTGTGGACTTCCTGAATATCTTATGACTCCTCCCAGAACCTGTTCTTTTTCCTCTCAAAGTGATGAGGAAATTCCAGTATCCTCTCCCTCAGTGATGAGTGAGATGTTTCTTTTCCCTCTCCCTCTCTCAAAGCAATGAGGGAATTCCAGCAGCCTTTGAAGCTTGGAGCATAAACTCTTTGCTCTTTTATTTGATGCTTTTAATTTCCTTTTTGTACCTTATCTCTTGGAGAATGACAGAAGCCTCTGAAATGCCTCTCACCCTTCAGCCCCCAGCGCAAGGGCTGATGTTGCAGCATCGCTCTAGTCACTGACTGTGTTTTAGTTCCAGTATCATCATTGCAGGCCTGGAGAAGCACTGTACCATGAGCTTAACCTAATTCCTGTCCGTAGGGTCTCTTTGGGGTGACCCAGCCCTCACAGCCTGGAGGCCTTTTTGGAACAGCTGCCAATACAAATGCTGGGACTGGGTTTGGAACGGGAACTGGGCTCTTCGGACAACCCAACACAGGATTTGGTGTTGGCGGTTCGGTACGTCTGTGCTTTGTTATACAAAAGCAGAACTAGAGGAAATGAAATGGGAGTAAATGGCTTAGGAGCCCTCTTCCTGCATGAAAATAGCCATCATCTTAGGAGTCCATTATCTTAGGAGTCAAGACGCCCAAGATTCAGAACTAGTGGGGTGTTTGTGAACTGAAGGAAAGAGTATAAGCATGTGCATAGAGCTGGTGTGGTAGAAATAAGGCCAGGTTGAACAGACCTGGAGCAATCTGCTCTAGTGAAAGGTTCCCCTGCCTATGGCAGGGGGCTGGAGCTGGATGAGCTTTAAGGTCTGTTCCAGCCCAAAACATTCCCTGATTCCATACGTAATGTCTTGAGTGATAAAGCACAGGAGGAGAGACCTAGGGATGCCTCTGTGTAGTGTTGAAAATACAGGTGCTCAAGTTGTGATGGTGATGATGACTTAACAAAAATTGAACTTGATTACTGCTATTTGGTCATCCTGGGTGTAATGGAGTGTAATTAGCTTGGAAAACCCCTTAAGACCAAGTCCAAGTGTAATACTTGTTCCCAGAAGTGCTTGCTGCACACTAGTGCATGTACGTGTGCAAATAGCACACCAGTTGTGCGGCTTCATGTGTGCTTGGCTTCAGTTCTGCTCTCTTGCCTAGCGGTGGAACAATTAATGAGTCCATCAGGCTTCCACATTGATGTTTCTCCCTTCTAGACCCTGTTTGGGAACAAGCCTGCTGGATTTGGAACCACCACGACCAGCGCTCCCTCGTTTGGTACAACCACCGGTGGCGGGCTCTTTGGTAACAAACCAACCCTGACTTTAGGAACCCATTCAAACACTTCCACTTTTGGTACATACTTAAAAAGTGGGATTGCAGTCACTTCGCACTGTGCTGCATATACTACACACACTTGGCTGCTGAGTATTGCATGCTAAGTGCTCTGGGTGTTAAGATGCTCAAGTAAGCCATGCTGCTGATGCAGGGGAGCATCTTGGATACTGGTTTGTACCTTTCCTGTTAGAGAGGATGCTGGTTTGCCCTAACAGAGCAAATCCAGGCACAAACAGGCTGGGGAGGAATGGATGGTGCAGCCTGAGGAAGCTCCCCATGACCCAGCTTCAGTGAGCGCTTGAGCCCAGAACCCCCCCGTGTGCTGGGTGCAGCCCCAGAGTGGGAACAGCAGCTCGGAGAGGGGATTCTCCCCCTCTGCTGTCTCTGGGGAGACCTGAGAGCAGCTCCAGTGCCTAAAAAGGCTTCAAGAGACCTGGAGAGGGGCTTTGGACAAGCGCCTGGAGGGCCAGGCCAAGGGAATGGCTTTAACTGCCAGAGGGGAGACTGAGATGAGCTCTTGGGCAGAAGCTCTTCCCTGTGAGGGTGCTGAGGCGCTGGCACGGGTGCCCAGAGAAGCTGTGGCTGCCCCATCCCTGCAGTGCTCAATCCAGGTTGGACTCAGGGGCTTGGAGCACTGCTCTATGGAAGGGGTCCCTGCCTGTGGCAGGAGGTTGGGGCTGGATCATCTCTAAGGTCCTTTCCAGCCCATACCGTTCAATGATTCCTCTTGGTGGTATTCCCTCAGGGATAGATAGTTTCAGGTACTGCTGTTCTGACAAGAGCAGAAGAGAAGCTGGAGCCTGTACTTAAACTGAAATCGAAGCATTCAGAGCACAGAGGTGTGTGCAGAGGTTGTACACTCTGGTGCCTGGAGTGAGGAAGGCACTAAGGTATAACCAGTGATGCTGCAGCTTGGCAGCAAGTGGAAGGAGATTGTGCACTGGAGCACAGGCAAAATGGAGCAGTCGGTTCTGGTTTAACTGGAAGCTGTTGTTGGTTTTCATGGTGTGAAGGGTCAAAGTCCTAAAGAACTTTTAGGCTTTTTGTGTTCCTGTTGGCTTCTTGCCACCAGCATCAGGGAACTGCTGAACAAGCGTGTGACTGAGCCTGAGAAGTGTGCAGGGATAGGGGAAGTCTGTGAGCATCTTCCTGTACAGGGCTTCTGTGACGTCTGCTTTGTCTTATTTCTGCTGTGTCTGAGAGCAGCAAAACTGTTCCTGAACGTGAGCAGGAGGCGGTTTAGATACATCCTTTGTTCTCTTTGGGGTTATTTTATGAACTGCATAGGAAATGAATTCTGGAGTGAGTTAGCCTCATTTCCCAGCTGGCCAGAACAGAGATGGGGAAGGAATTGTTGGGCCCTTGGGGCAGCACCTTTACAGCACAGCTTCACTGAGGTGACCCACCCTGGGCACACTCACCCCATCACAGTGTTTGTGAGAGCTGCTGCCAGGTTCCTTGTCCCTCTCCGAGATCCTCAGCCTGTGTGTTGACACTGTGGTGAGCACTGCCGGTTGCAGTGTGGGGTTTTAACTCGCCTGTGTTACTTGCAGTGGTGCAGCTGTAGGAAGAACAGTTTGGCTCTGAGCTGTTGCTGAGGATGGTTCATGACTGCGGTTCTCTAGTCCAGTTCTGTCTCTGCACACAAGCTAACCGTGGGATGGACCCACCCATGACGTTGGGTTTGGGTTGTGCTTAGATACTGTTAGAGATGTATCTTTGAGCTGTGTGCTTATAAAAGTCTGAGTTGTTACCTTCTTTGTTGGTAAGAATCAGGGAAGTGTGTGTGGTATAAACAGTATGAAATGGGATTTATTTCCCAGCAGCAGAAGAAACTTCATACACATCACTCCATTGCCAGAACCAGCATCCCTGTGCCTGTTCTGGCTGTCAGTAAGGCTGGGGAGGTTGTAGCAGATTGAAAAGCTTAAGAAGATGAAACACCTTCTCTGAGGATCTTTTCAATGTTATTTCAGTGGTGTTTTCATCATTATTTCATAACTCAAATTTGTGTTAGGAAATTTTTACCATTGAAGTCCCTTCTTGCTGCTTGTCAGTTGAACTCCCACTGGTGGAAGCAGTGTGAAATCAGACCTTAACTGTTGCAGGGCTGGGCATACCTGTGTATTAAAATACATCTTTTAATTCCACTGCTGTTCAGTGGATTAATGAGCTTCTGGTTCTGTTCCTGAAGGGTTTGGTGCCAACACTGCTGGCAACAGTCTGTTTGGAAATAAACCTGCCACTGGGACTCTGGGAACCGGCCTTGGAACTGGCTTTGGAACAGGTAGAGTTGACCAATGCATTCCCTGTCAGCCTAAGCATAGTCCTCAGGCATCAGCAGTAGTACAGCCTTGTTGCTAACTCTGATGTAGATGTTTAAGCTTGAGCCCATCGATCTCTGTCTCAGATCAGAACCCAATCGAGCTTCTAACATGGTGCCAAGTAACCTTTTAGAAACTCCAGGCAGCAGGAATTGCAGTTCAGTAAATAACTGCCTCTTTGCTGTGGGATAAAGTGGTTTGTAAGTTCGTCCCAGTGCTGTAGTGAATGGCAGTATCTTGTGCTGCAGCTCTCGGGGCAGGACAGACGTCTCTGTTTGGGAACACCCAGCCCAAACTCGGTGGAACACTGGGAACGGGAGCGTTTGGAGCGCCGGGATTCAATACATCAACAGCTACTCTGGGCTTTGGAGCGCCTCAGCCTGCTGTGGGTAAGTGTGGGTTAACCTCAGTTTCACTCCTGCTTCTCCCTTGTTTTGGATGTGCCTAAACGTAGGAGCACATCCCACTCAAATCCTTTGGAGGGCAGAGAGATGTTTGAGCACCTATCTGAGCACTTCTGCTGTCAGTAGCAGGGGAGACCATCTTAATGGCATTTGTGGTGCTGATCGTGTGTACTTTTTGAAGCTGTGTAACATTACTGGTAATTGCAGCTATTTTAGAGCTTCATCTTCATGATTACCTGTATTTTCCATCAATGAATTGGGCAGCAGCAGTTGGTGCTTACAGAAACTGAAAAGGGAGATGTAGCATTGGCGTCCTCAGTAATTCCAGTTAGGAAAGCCAAAGAGGTTTAGTTTGTGGGTACTGGGGAAATAAATGGTCTTCAGATTCAGGCTCTGGAGATACCGTGTTGTAAGTTCCGGTGTGTAGCAGGAAGCCAGGCAAGGCGGCAGAAGGCCTCTGGAGGAATGAGGAGCTCTGCAAAAGCTAAGCACTGACAGGAAGCATATGGGAGGTGGAAGCAGGGAAGGGTGATCCGGGAAGAAGACGGAGATGTCTGAGCAGGCAGGGATGGACTTAGGAAAGCTGAAGCCATTCCAGAGCCAGATTTGGTCAGGGATGTCAAAGGCAATGAAGCGCTTATAAGTATGCAGGTGGCAAAAGAAAGAGCAGAGGTGGCTGATTCACCTGAGGGTTGTGCTGCCCCCCAGGTGGACCTCAATGGGCTGGAGGACCAGGCAGCAAGTGGTTCAGCAAGGAGAAATTCCAAAGTCCATGGGAGACCATGCAGTGCTGCAGGGGTTGGAGCAGCTCTGCTATGGGCACAGGCTGAGAGCTGGGAGAAAGGTGGCCTTCAGAGGTGCCTCCACTCTCACTCTTCTGTGACCTTCACAGTAACCTCCTCTACTGGTTATGACAGGGAAAGTGTGGCTGAGGGGAGCTGGGTCCTCCTCATGGTGAAATGCTCTCTCGTGAGTGATTGCAGCCGGGTTTTCCATACTTCTGTCTTGTTCCCATCACACTGCTGTATTTCTAATGCTTGGACCTCCCCTGGAGTAACTCGAGAGGTGATCCAAGCCTTCACCTCTGTGGGCAGCCCCTGCAATGGGACAGCGTCAATATCTCAGTTAGCCCAGCCTCTGCTCTGATAAGAACCAGGTGCCTCAGTCTCTCCCCTTGCAGAGCGTGGCAGTGAGCTGCTGCTTCTGGAGTGGCTTTGTCCTTTGGGAAGGCGCAGATTCAGTCCTCTTTTCTTGGATTCACTCTTCATGGGCTGAACACTTACAGCAATTTAATGGGAATTAAAATGAGATGCTGGAAGGTGGAGAGACAAAATCAAGAGGCTGTGGTTGCAGAGGGGACTCCAGGCCTGTGCGTTTGGTTGCTGCAGCAGGAGTGTCACATTCTGCATGAAATATTGCCTCCTGCCCTTGGGAAGTGCTCCAGCAGTCAATAGTTAAAGGCTTTGGTGGGCCAGGCTCCTGCTGCTGATGTGCAGCTCTCTGTGCCCACAGGTTTTCACTATTCAAACCTTCCTGAGCATGGCTGCAGATGCTAATGGGGAATAGAAACTGGTTCCTTCTGCAGGCTGCTGCAGCAGCAGTGCCTGGGGAGCAGGGCAAGCAATGCTCGAGGTGGCATGCAGAGAGATGTGTGTTCCTCTGATGAGATGCTGTGTCTGCAAACCTGGCTCTTTGCCTGCTCTGGTTCTGTCTGACCTGGGTAGATTCGCTCTTTCAACAGTGAAACTGTTAAAACTAAAACCTGATGTTCTTTTACAGCACTGACAGACCCAAATGCATCAGCTGCCCAGCAAGCAGTGCTTCAGCAGCATCTCAACAGCTTGACTTACTCACCCTTTGGAGATTCTCCACTCTTCAGAAACCCCATGTCAGACCCAAAGAAGAAGGAAGAGGTAAGTCCACATGAACATGAATTTTACGGACATGACTTCTGCTTTATGCTCACTTTATTCACTTCAGTACAGTCAGCAGCGAAAGAAGTTGCCGTCTGCATCCTCAGGCTGGTGCAGCAGCTTTTCATGCTCTCCAGGATGCAAACAGCTTATGCTGTGGCTTTGTTCACTGCCTTCACCTGCACCAGAGCCTTGACTTTGAAGTCCTGGTGTTGATGGCTGCTGCTAGAATAGAGATGGGTAATGGTCTGAGAATTCAGTGCCTAAAGGGTCTGCAAGAAAGATGGAGAGGGCTTTGGACAAGGGCCTGGAGGGGCAGGGGCCCTACTGACCTCCATGGCTGGGGCAGAGACCCTTGTCTGCTCCAGGCTCTGAGGCCTCCTTGCTCCAGCTGCTGGCCTTGGGGTGCCCACACCTCTTGTCTGTCCCCAGAGCCACTCTGCCTGGGCTGGACACCTAGGTTGGCTGCTCCAAAACTGCATCTATAGGTCATTAGTGGCCCTTCAGTGAGTGACTGGAGGCTCCTTGGCATTGCTTCTGTTATCTGTTGTCCCCCAGCTTTGTGTCTCGTTCTGTTCATTGCTCCCCCTTTCCTTCTTATCCCTTTTCATTTAAAATGTCCTTGACCACACACCTTTACCAAAGCAGCAGTGAGTGGTGTGAAAACTCCAGTTCCCCATCTTTTCGTTGCAGAGGCTGAAGCCAACTAACCCAGCAGCTCAGAAGGCCTTAACAACACCCACCCACTACAAACTGACCCCTCGTCCAGCAACCAGAGTGCGACCGAAGGCTCTGCAGTCAGCTGGCCCTGCCAAATCCCACCTCTTCGATGGTCTTGACGATGATGAGCCGTCCCTGTCCAACGGAGCATTCATGCCAAAGTTAGTGTCTCTCTTGTGTTGGTGTGCGTGAGGTGAAGCAAACTCCTGTAGAGGGTCTTAAATTCCATGACTGTTTGGGGCTTCAAATAGGAATAGCAAGAACCTAATGCTCTGCAAAACTTGAACTGCTTTTGGTAGAGGAGCTAAAGTTCAGCTCAAGCTGCAAAGGCCAAATAAGCTTTAAAATTAGGTCATGCTGTGAGTGGAGCAAAGCTCCTGTGAGGTCAATTAGGAATTACTACAAGAAAGCTTGTAGGGTGTAATACTTCCTGCTTCTGAGCAGGAAGTGTCATTAGGTTGCTAATGCACTTGCTATGGAGGCAGATCTGGGGCATTTCTCGGCCTGGCACAGGTTCTGCTTCAGATACATGGATGTCTCAGTGAGAGCTAAATAATGCTGTTGTGGATTTACCCTAGTGAAGCTTTTGGGTTGAGGCTTCAAGAGCCTCAGTGGCAACCAAACTGAAAAGGGCTTTGGAAAGCTTTGGAGGAAGATGCATCCTCCCCTGACCATCCCTCTGAGCAGAGGCTTTCCAAAGCACTTGTAACTTCTGTGACCTTGGTTTGTCTCTGCCTTGGCCTGAGCCCTCTGTTTGCTTTCCAGGGAGCTGCAACTACTCAGGGTTAAGTTGAAAATCACTAACTGATCACAAGATCAGAACCAAGGGGTGCTTGGAGTTCTTTGGGTGTAATGGGGGTAGCAGTTCAGTGATCTTCAGGTTGCAGGTTCAGCCTTAGCCTGGCCACTGACTTGCTCCTAAAGTAACCCTGTAGTGAAGACCTGTGTCCAGGGGCCAGACTTGGTTTTCCTGCTGGAAAAGCTCTGGTTTATAAAGCAGAGATTGCTGTGGTTTAATGAACTCAGGTTTTGAAACTCGGTGACCTGTGCTTCTCACACTTACTCCTAAACCAAAGCCACAAATGAAACTCCAAAGAGAGTTTTAGTATCTCAGCTACTGCAGTGCTGTTACAACTTGACGTGTCCCGAGTGTGGGAGCGGATGTCACGCAGCTGGTTTGTGGTCCCTGCAGCACCCAAATTGGCCATGCAGGATAGATTTATGCAGTGGCTAGATCCCAATTTCTCCTTGGTGTGGTTTGTTTTCAGGAAGAGCATTAAAAAGTTGGTTTTGAAGAACCTCAGCAGCAGCAGCCTCTTCTCCCCTGTCAATCGAGAAAACGACGACCTGGCTTCTCCATCAGAGTACCCAGAGAATGGAGATAGGTATGGAGATGGGTGAGGTGGTTCACCGCATGTGTGTGCCTTTGAGAAATGCAAACTGGCTCTGCCTGTCTCTTAGGGTTAGTAGAAGAGCAGGTGGTTACTGGCAGGGATGTCATCTTAGCCGTGCACTGAAGCATGCTGACCTGTTGAGGTTTATTTCCTCTCAAACTGGCCATAGGTTCTTCCTGCATGGTCACATACCAGTGCATTCCATCCACAGTCAGGAGCTGAGAGGAATGACTTCACGAATGACTGCCAGAGGGGAGACTGAGATGAGCTCTTGGGCAGAAGCTCTTCCCTGGGAGGGTGCTGAGGCGCTGGCACAGGGTGCCCAGAGAAGCTGTGGCTGCCCCATCCCTGCAGTGTTTGAGGCCAGGTTGGACACAGGGGCTTGGAGCAACTGCTCTATGGAAGGTGTCCCTGGGGGTTGTAACTGGAGGAGTCTTAAGGTCCTTTCCAACCCAAACCCTTCCATGACTGTGGTATCCCTCTCCCAGCCTTATCTGTGCAGTTCTTGTAGTGGGAGCCCCAGAGTGGATGTGAAGGTGTGGAGGTTGCCTGGCAAGGGCAGAGTGAAGGGGAATAATTGCTTCCCTCGGTCTGCTGACCCTGCAGTTCCTGTCAGGGTCCATTTTGCTTTTGCTATGAAAGACACCAGCGTTTGAATGCTGCCACAGTCCCTAAAACTTAATCGTTCAACTTCATTCTTCCTTCCCTCAGGTTCTTCCTATCAGTGCCCCCCGAAGAAAACCACAGGCAGGATGGGGAGCGAGAGGACGAGGATCAGCACGAGGTGAGCAGGTTTTACACGAACCCCATTGCCAGGCCCATTCCCCAGCCTGCAGAGAACCCCCTGCACAAACACCACAACAACGTGGACGACACCATCGTGGCCCTGAACATGCGTGCAGCCCTGCGCAACGGCCTGGAAGGCAGCAGCGAGGATGCCTCTTTCCATGATGATTCCCTTCAGGATGAGCGTGAGGAGGAGCCAGAAATCATGCATCATCTGCACCCTGCAGGTGAGACTGGGGCTGGGGTAGGTGTGTGCTTCCTGGCAGCCTTCCATGGGTTCCAGAGTTCTCCTCTGGCTGTTGTAGGCCCTCAGCTTTTGCTCTTTGCTTCCCCTCCTTTATTCTGTGGAATCCAAATCTTGCTCTTCAGTCCCATGTCTGGTGTGGAATTTGTTTCTGCTGGGTCAGGAGCAGTTTAACTCCATCATCCTGTTTAATATTAGACTGAGGTAGTGAGATATGTGAGAGGAAGGAGGAGGACCCCAGCTGTGAGTGTCCTGCAGTAGTAAACAGGATTGCCTGTTGTTCATGAGCCAGATTTTGCAGCTAGAGATCTAATGCTTTGTAGTTACCCACGTGGAAGGTGCACTGTAGGACCTGAAAAGGATGGAGCAGCTCTGCTCTGCAGCTGGGCTGGTTCAGCCTGGGGAAGAGAAGGCTCCTTAAGGAGAGACCTTAGAGCAGCTCCAGGGCCTAAAGGGGCTGCAGGAGACCTGGAGAGGGGCTTTGGCCAAGGGCCTGTAGGGACAGGCCAAGGGGAATGGCTTTAACTGCCAGAGGGGAGATGGAGATGAGCTCTTGGGCAGAAGCTCTTCCCTGGGAGGCTTCTGTGAAACACTGAAGTTGAGAACCCACTGTCAGCCCAGTGCTGAAGGTGTTTGTGTTGCAGGCATTGTCCTGAAGAGAGCTGGCTATTACACCGTCCCCTCCATGGAGGAGCTGGCGAAACTCACCAACGACAGGAGCGAGTGTGTCGTGACAGGCTTCACCATCGGTCGCAGAGGTAGGCACAGGCAGCTCACCTGGTGCTGGAAGGGACCCATGGAACCTCAACCCAAGTTCTGCACCCACAGCATGATCATGAGCAGCGCCCTTTGGTGCTGGGCAGCTTGGGTTCAGGTCTTGTAGTATTTCAGGCTGGTAGCACTACCACACTGGAGTGACTTGAGAAGGTTAAAGGTGGGAAGACAAAATCACCTGCAGTTGTAAAATCCAGACGTGCTGCAGCATTGATGCACACCTCGTGGTTGTCATCATTTCCACATTAGGTGCTCTCTGGAGCTTGAGTGAAGAACCTTCAGCCCAAAGTGTGTTCTTTACTCTGTTATTTAATACAAAATCATATTGTGTATACTACTTAAGTGCTTCACATTTGTCTTGGCAGTATAAATAGCCAAGTGGGAACAAAAAGCTTTCTGTGCAAATGAACTAGCTATAAGGAAGTTGGGAACACATCTCCAGTGTGTTCACACTGGAAATGAGCCATCATTGTGCTCTGCTCTGGAGACATGACAGAGGTCAATGGTAGGGTGGGGAAAGGAGTGCAGCAGGCCCATGGGTCCTCTGGCATGTGACTTGTCATGGACACAGTGTGATGGTTTGGTTGTTTTGCAGGTTATGGATCCATTTACTTTGATGGAGAAGTAAATCTCACCAACCTAAACCTGGATGACATTGTGCATATCCGTAGGAAAGAAGTTGTTGTCTACCCTGATGATGAGAGAAAACCACCCATTGGTGAAGGCTTGAATAGGTGGGGTTTAAATACGTTCTCTGTGAGGCTGGGGCTTGCAGGGGTGTTGTGTCTGACACTGATCACCTGCTGTGGCTGCAGGCAGCTCCCAAGAGATCTGAATCCAGGCAGTGCATTCAATCATGGAGTCATGGAGTAGTTTAGGAGGGGATCTTCAGAGCTCATCCAGTCCATCCCCTGTAATGAGCAGGGCAGGGGGGTTGGAACTAGATGATCTTAAGGTCCTTTCCAACCCTAACTGTTCTATGACATCTTCCACTAGATCAGGTTCCCAGAGCCACATCCAAGCCTGGCCTTGAATGTCTCCAGGGATGAGGCACCTGCCACCTCTGGTCAACCTGTGCCAGTGTTTCACCACCCTCATCATAAATTGTGTCTTCTATCTTGTCTGAATTTCCCCTCTTTCAGTTTCAAACCATCGCTCCCTGTCCTGTCACAACAACCCCCGCTACAAAGTCTCTCCCCATCTTTGCTTTGGGGTACTGAAAGGCCACAATAAGGTCTCCCTGGAGATCACAGTGTGACACAGTCACTAGATGACACTTGAGGGTTTCTGAACCAGAACCTGGCTTTAAAAGCTGGTTTGAGCCCATGTGTTCAGTTCTCAGCTCCTCCACACGATGTAGGAGCTTTGCCTCAGCCCTTGTAGCCTCTTACCCTTTGGTCTGTCTTTCCCAGGCAAGCTGAAGTTACCTTGGATGGAGTGTGGCCTACGGATAAAACCTCTCGCTGCCCCATCAAAAGCCCTGAGCGCCTGGCAGAGATGAATTACGAAGGGAGACTGGAGGCTGTGTCTCGGAAGCAGGGCGCTCGCTTCAAGGAATACCGCCCGGAGACCGGGTCCTGGGTCTTTAAGGTAATGTTCTTGTCCTGGCTGTGAAGTCACTTCAGCTGAAACTCGGCTCTCCTGAGCATTCTAATTCAGAAACCTTCCTAAACTTCCATGAGGTGCCTCGGCTCCTTCAGCTGTAGTGCACACAGAAGCGTGGAAGGGTTTGTGTTGGAAAAGATCTTAACATCCCCCAGTTCCAGTGCCCTGCCATGGGCAGGGACACCTCCCTCTAGCCCATGTTGTCCAAGGCTCTGTCCAACCCGGCCTTGAACACTGCCAGGGATGGAGCATTCACCGCTTCCCTGGGCAGCCCATTCCAGTGCCTCAGCACCCTCACAGGAAAGAACTGCTTCATATCTAAGCTAACTTCCCCTTTCTCAGTTTAAACCCATTCCCCCTTCTGCTGTCACTGCGGTCTCTGATGAAGAGTCCCTCTGTCATGGTTTAAGCCCAACTGTTACAGCTGATCCCAGGACACCCTCTCTGGTGTCCTTGTAGCCCCCTTCAGATACTGGAAGGAGTCCTCACCAAAACGATCGCAATGTCTTTGGCTTCAGACCTGCATGCAGTGGGTGTTCTTGGTCCGGACGCTGAACTGGTTCCACGTGTCCCAAGCACTGTGGAAGGTGGCCAGTTAGGCCAGCTCAAACTTGAGGCCTTCCAGAAAGAGATGCCTGAATCCTCTCTTCCAAGGTCTGATGTGTTTGCCCTTCCTTATGCAGGTGGCACACTTCTCCAAGTACGGCTTGCAAGACTCGGATGAGGAAGAGGAGGAACATCCTTCCAAAGTGGACGTCAAGAAGTTAAAAACCACCCCAGTGCCACCTCCCGGGCACCTGCCCCCCCAGCAAATGACCCTGAATGGCAAACCAACGCCTCCAGCTCAGGTAGAAGGAGGACAGTGACTAGAAGGGAATTCCTAGGATGGAATCTGAGGAGTAGCTGTGCCTGGGGAGGGGTTGTGGAAGCAACCGGTAGCCTGGAAGCCGAAGAGCAAAACCTTGTGCAGTGCAGTAGCTCTTCTGACCTCCTGATGAGTGTTTGCCTGTTCCTTTTTGTTCAGACGCTTGGCATTTCATGCTGAGGATGTGGGAGGGATGGGGAAGCTTTAAACCTTTGTTTCTTGTTTAATTTCTGGGTTGGGTTTTGCATGTTTGCACCACTTAGGAAGAAACCTTGGTTTGTGCCTATTAGATACATCCTGTATAGTTACGACACCTTGCCCTGCCTGCCTTGAGAATGCTGTTGTGCATTAGTTTGACTTTATCATCAGTCAGTGTGCAAGAATGTGCTTTCTGGTTTAAGAATGTGCTCTATTTTTATTAAAAAGGACTTTTTTAAGGCTGTTACATGCTGGAATTGAAATGTATTTGTGTTGGATGTGACTGCTTTAAAGCTCTGTAAAACATCCTCAGAGTTGTGCCTCTCTCTTATATAGGGAAGGTGGCATTTGATCCAGGTCACTGGCAATCCCCTAAGGTCTTACATGAATTTAATGGCACACAAGCCTTTTCTACTGTTTTAAAGGGTACTCAAATGGCAGCTGACACTCCCAGGTATTCCAGATAGAGTTAGTATGGCTATTGACAAGCTCAGGGAGGAGCTGCTTCACTGTGGTGGAAAAACAGCCTATCTGGGAGCCATCCTGGTGCTGATGGGATAGAATGAACTCAGTGTGGGGCTGGTAAATGTGAGCGAAATGTGGCCTTTGGAATAGCTCCTTCTAAAAGCAAGAGCAGAGAGCACATACCATATTCTCCCAAACCTGGGTTCTTGATTGCATATCAGGGAGTAGTTTGGGATGAAGGGACCTTAAAGCCCCTCCAGCTCCAATCCATGCCCTGGGCAGGGACACCTTCCATAGAGCAGTTGCTCCAAGCCCCTGTGTCCAACCCGGCCTTGAGCACTGCAGGGATGGGGCAGCCACAGCTTCTCTGGGCACCCTGTGCCAGCGCCTCAGCACCCTCCCAGGGAAGAGCTTCTGCCCAAGAGCTCATCTCAGCCTCCCCTTGGGCAGTTAAAGCCATTCCCCCTCGGCCTGACAGTGAGCAGACATCAGGGGTTAGCTGTGGCCACCGTCCTCACCTCTTCTCCTGCCCAATTGCCTGTGGTGACACTTCCCGAGCTGATAATGAGCTCTGGAGTGTGACAGCGCCCTGCACGTCCTGCAGGGATGCCTCGGCTCTGCTGCCAGGAGCTGGTTGATAGAGCAGACGCCCGTGGAACATGCTCCTGGCTGGGCTGTGCAGCCAGCAGGGCACCCCCAGAGCCCCTCCTGGCCCAGGAGTCATCAGCCTGCACCACATGAGCTGAATGGCTTTAGGTGGTTCTCGTTCTGCCCGTTCCCTGTTGCCCAGATAGGTGTGTCCTGGGCAGGACTGATACTCGCAGCTTCCTTGCATCTCCCAGAGCGCTGCATATCCATGAGCGCAGGAACGGAGGCAGGTCATGCACTGAGGTCATGCTAAGGATTGGAAGAGCACATCCAAGGGACATTAGAGTGGGGCAGGAAGCGTGAGGAAGGTTATCAGATGCTTCAGCTCAAGTCAGACGTGGGCTGCAAAGCTCGGGCTTGGAGCGGTAGTGAGCGGTGTCCGCACACCCCTGTGCTGGGCACGGCGGGTCTGAGGTCAAACCATGGGCACAGGGACACCTTTCACCACGCCCTTCATTGGGCTTTAATGCAGGCAGGACCCTGGTATAAGCATTCCCTGGGCCTGGCAGCGTTAAGAAATGAAGGAATGTTCAAGTAGTGAGGGAAGGAAAAACCTCAATTCTAGAGCCCTATAACTGCTTCCTGCTGACCCAACAGTAGCATTTTGAGATGCTTTACAGCCCACGTGGGGCGCAGTGTGAAACCATGCTGTTCGCCAGGGGTTGGGAAATGGAACTCCATGGGTTTCCTATTTTGGGGACCAAAAACCGTTGTTAATGGTTTGCAAGTCAGAGAGATTCATCTGGATGTGGTTCTGTTAAGTACCTTTGAATCCAAGGAAGGTCGGAGTAAGTCACACACATCCCCAGTGGTTTTGGCTGCTTACGACATCACCTCTAGTCCCCAGCTGAACCAGGGCCGGTAGGGCCCGGCCACGGGGAATGGCTTTAACTGCCAGAGGGGAGATGGAGATGAGCTCTTAGGGAGAAGCTCTTCCCTGGGAGGGTGCTGAGGCGCTGGCACAGGTTCGAGGCAGGGAGTTGGGCCTGGATGAGCTTTAAGTTCCTTCTAACCCAAACCATTCCATGTCTCTATGACTTAGGACGTGTGTAGGTCCCCTCAGGCTCATCACTGCGGTGATGCCATGTGATTGCCATCAACAGTATCCTAAATTAATTCTTCCTTCTGCCTTGAGCTGCTGGTAGTTTATGGGCGATCGAGCTGAGGGTTGGAAGAGAGCTGCATTCACTTCCACACTGCTGCTGGGCAGGGATAAGTACAACATCACCGGGGAAACCCTCCAGCGTTCCAGTCCCGTGCCAGTTGTGTCAGGTTTAAAGCTGACAATACTGACATGTGTGCACACCCCCGTGGGCCATGACCTCCCCGTAGGTGGTCTTCCAGGGGACTGGTGTCCATGTAACGTGTGTGAGGCTCTTGGTGGAACGCGGGCCCCATGGTTTTAGTTGGTACCCCATCAGGGGGACACAGCAGATCCTGCAGCCACTCCTCTGCTCGTCAGCCACGTGTTGGTGCTGGAGAATCACTCAGTGCTCAGTCCTCTGAAGGTTGAACTGAGGCCTCTCTGCGGCAGCACTTTGAGGCAGTGGAGTGGGGAAGGCAGAGGGCACAAACCTCCCTTTTTGGTGGCCGCATGAGAAGTGGAAAGCTGAAGAATAGCTCCTTAGGCTGCCTGGTGGATCTGGGTGAACTCCAGGAGCGCACCGCTAAACCCTGACTTCTCCTCACTTTAACTCGCACTCTTGTTCCTACCCGGAAGAAGACAGGAGTAGGTTGTGTGTGTTCACCTCTAAGCTTAATGTGGAGGCTTGGCCCAAGCAGGGGAGTCCTGCGCTCCGCTTGCAGGTGATTGCTGAAGCTGTTGAGTCCTCTCTCTGCAAAGCTCTTGCATCCTGGTGTAGCCTGACCTGGCCTCTGCCTGTCTCTGCAGACCCCAGACCTGGAGCAGCTGGGCAGGATGGTGGAGCTGGACAGTGACATGGCCGACATCACCCAGGAGCCTCCCCAGGAGCCCCTGCTGGAAGACAACGTCATGGAAGAGCAGGAGGCAGTGCCCGCTTCAGCACACATCGCATCCACCCTGGGCATCAACCCCCACGTGCTGCAGGTGGGTGCCTCGTGACAGCCCCTCTCCGAAAGGAGCACTTGGTAATGTTTGTCACCCACTGCTCGGTTTGCCTCCCCAGGTACATACCAGGTGATGACCCCTCCATCACACCCATAGTGCAGTCCACCCTCCAGTGCCTGAAGGGGCTACAGGAAACCTGGAGAGGGGCTTTGGACAAAGGCCTGTAGGGACCGGACAGGGGGAATGGCTTTAACTGCCAGAGGGGAGATGGAGATGAGCTTAGGCATGGGGGTGGGAACTAGATGAGTTTTCTTTCAGACCATTCTGTGATGAAGCTTTCCATATCTATAAAGGTTTACCCCAAACACAGAAGCCCGATATCAGGGTGGTAATAACAGAATGGAATGGTTTGGGTTGAAGGGACCTTAAAGCCATGGGCATGGAATGCGAAAATTAGACTCATCTGAAAGGTAGAATTCTGAGGAGTGGGTTAAGCTGAACGGGTCCCTACATAGGATGCCCTGGGCCCAGCTGGTGGGAAATGGGAAATTACCACAAGGTAATGGGAGAGCTGGTCTCGATTTGGGGAGTGCTGTTCTCGTTTGGAGGAAGGGCTGTGCCCTCAGCACTTGTGGGCTTCTGCTCGTTACTTAAACTTGTCAGGAAGAGCCAGCCCTGAAGGTCTTAAGCTGAGAAACAAGTAGAGAGAGCAGAGGAAACAGGATTATTCAGGGACTTCACACCCATCCGTACCCAGGCCCATGGCACTGATGGGTGTTGGGTGTCAGAGCTCCTCATCCACTGAAGCTCACTCCTGCCTCCGCTGTCACTGGAATCCCCGTAGCGTGTGGAGGTTGTCTGCTCGTGTGCAGGTTGTTTTGGTGGGGAAGGAGCTGAGAGGATCAGCTGCTGCTGTGCGTGAGCACTGACTGCAGCCCTGACTTGCCACCTCTTCAGATCATGAAGGCTTCCCTGCTCGCCGATGAAGACGACCTGGATTTGATCCTGGATTGTCATCCTGGGAAGCAGCCTGTGAAAGTGGATTCTTCTCAAGAGATCTGCTCCCCAAGGCTCCCGATCTCAAAATCCCATGGACAGAAGAGATACTCAGGTACTGGGAAAAACACTTATTGTCTGCAGAAAGAGGGTTTGGTTCTGATACCAACAAAGTCCTGTCACTGGCTGAGCCCAGGGCAGAGCTGTGGTGGGTCAGCTCTGGCCAGCAGCCTGTTGCCCATCCAGCCGCACTCTTCCTCCTCCTCTTTAATAGGATGGGGGAGAAAATGGGATGAGAAAAGGTCATGGGTTGAGATGAAGACAGGGAGATGGTTCTTGTGACAGCACCTGGGAATCAGACTTGGCTTATTTAATGTATTGTCAATTAAAATAGGTTTGGATAGTGAGGAACGGAGACAAACAGGAACAGCACTTCTATGCTTCATTATGAGGGGGCTGAGGCACTGCCACAGGGTGCCCAGAGGTGTGGCTGCCCCATCCCTGGCAGTGTTCAAGGCCGGGTTGGATGGGGCTTGGAGCACCCTCACTTAGTGTAGAGGGCATTGGAACCAGATGGTCTTCAAGGTCCCTTTGAACCCAGAGCATGCCGTATTCCATGGATGCCCTGCTGAAACACAAGCCCAGTCCCTCTTCTTCCCTCTCGCTTCCAGTCGGTGGGCTGCTGCAGTCCAAGTTTGCCAGTGTGATTTCCCCGTCGCCCAGTGCTGCTGTGCAGGAGCTCAGGGGGCCGCAGGCTCCGGGCAGTCCCTCTGCTGCTGCCCTCTGGTCGGTGACGTCCCCGCTGAAGCCGGTGTTCTCCGTCCCGCCGTCGGTGCCCGAGGTGCAGATGAGAACAGTGGGAGTGCGCCGGCAGCAGGGCCTCGTGCCCCTGGAGACCTCCATCACCCACAGGAAAGGGAAGCTGCTGATGGACATGGCACTCTTCATGGGCCGCTCGTTTCGTGTTGGGTGGGGGCCCAACTGGACCCTTGTCAACTGTGGAGATCAGTTGAGTGCATCAGGTGACGTGGAAGATCTTCAGCGTGACTCAGTGGAGTACGGATTCCTGCCGATTCCCGTTGCTCCCAAACCGTGAGTAGCAGATTCCTTTGGGATGGCTCTGACGTTCTCTTTGTGTTTGAAAGAACCGTGGTTGTAGGTCCATATTCCTTCAAAGTGGTGCAAGACCATGTCGGCCATGGAGATGTCCTTCAGGTTGCTCCTTCACCAAACTCAAAGACCTGGAATATTGTAGTAAGAGCAGTCAGGTTCTGAACTGTAACACTGTCATTGTGCTGAAGGTCAAAGAGAGCTCCAAATTGTTGTCCAGGAGGCTTTAATCTGCTCTTGATCCTCCCTGAGGGTATCTGACCTGCCTAAGGAATTTCTCCTTTACCCTTCTTGGATGTCTTCAGTTCTGCTTCTGTGTAAGGCAGAGTGCAGACCTTCCCGGGGCTGTGTAACTCCATCCCTAAACTTGCCTGGAGCGCAGCTGGATGTTCTACCCCTGCAGCCCTCCAAAAAACCTTATTCGGGTGCTCTCCAGCCGATCTGATGTGCTGAGAGAACGAGGTGCCCTCACAGAATGCTCGGGCTATGGTAAGGTGTGCTGCTTGCCTTTGGAGGGCTTCAGGCACATGGTTCAGTGAGGTTTGATGGGCAGAGGCTGGTTCTACATCCCAGGCTGTGTACCCCTGGGGTTTGTACCTGGCTGTTGAGCTTGGATCGAATCTTTGTCCTTATGCTGCAGCTGGGACGGGCTGCACAGCGCAGCAGCTCTGTGGTGGAGCAGTCACATGCATGGAGAGCAGTTCTGAACGTTACTACCTGGTTTTGTCTCCTCTCCATCTCCAGACTCTCGGAATCCTCTTTCAAGGTTCATGTGGAGAAGGTGAGCTTGGCACAACGGAAGATGGACAGAGAAAACCAACTGTATCTCATCCCTCTGGAGATAAAGCTCAAACACAGCACTGTCCATATGGATGAGCAGTGCCCTCTTCTAGCGCCTAACCCAGGAGTTTCTGCTATCCATGACTATGCTGACTGGGTCAGGAAAGCATCTGAGGATCCTGCTGTGACAGAAGGTGAGGCTGGAATCTGGAAAACTGTCCAGTTCAGATTGATTTCAGGCTGAGAGAGCTGGGCTTGTTCCACCTGGAGAGGAGAAGGCTCCGTAAGGAGACACCATAGAGCAGCTCCAGTGCCTAAAGGGGCTGCAAGAAACCTGGAGAGGGGATTTGGCCAAGGGCCTGTGGGGCCAGGCCAAGGGGAATGGCTTTAACTGCCAGAGGGGAGACTGAGATGAGCTCTTGGGCAGAAGCTCTTCCCTGGGAGG
>JAOEHY010021408.1:0-25734 GCA_025447955.1 Psilopsiagon aurifrons
CCTTGGGTGATATGGTTTAGTGGGAGGTGTCCCTGCCCATGGCAGGGGGTTGGAACTGGATGATCTTAAGGTCCTTTCCAACCCTAAATATTCTATGATTCTATGATTCTAAGCCAGTACAGTTGCTCTTAAAATGACCAGCACCAAAACTTGTTGAACATGCATGTAGAGAACCACTAGAAATTGCCTCTGCAATATATACCTATATGGAATACAATTATACTTCGTGCATTATAACATGAAAGCTCAGTAAAGTTCTCATCCTAAACAGCCCTTGCAAACCTACTTTTGTAGCACTATTACAAATATTACAAATTACAAGTATGGTCATCCTCAGCACACATTCCCAGACATTTCTGAATCTTGATAAATTCCTGACCTCAGTGACAGCCTGCAGGAATGAGTTTCGTAGTTGAATTATGTCACGCAGCGGAAAACAGTTCCTTTCCTCAGCTTTGAACTTGCTACCTTTCAGTTTCTTCCAGTGTCCTTGGGTAGCAGCTAGGGCATGTTAGGAATTTTCCAGGGAAATAAACTGGAAAAAGGCAATTCAGAGTAAAAATGTCTTTGGGAAATGGGTCTGTTTGACAATCTCCTGATAAAGCACAAACACGACTGGGTCCTGGAGGTGTTTCCTGCTGGGTTGCCTGACATAGCACTGTGAAGCTGAGGGCTGCAGAGATCTCTGCTCCAGGGAAGGTCATTGCAGGGCTGGCCACAGCTGGGACACCAGAGGCCCCAGGATGCCTGGCTCCTCTGTATGTCCTGGAGCCTGGATCACACTCCTCAAAAGGAGGTTTAATTTTTTTCCTGGACAACAGGTTTCAGTTCTGAAATTTTTGTGGAACTACTGTTTTTCATGAAATTTGGGAAACATGTTTGACCCAGCAATGTGCCTTTTAGGCAAGAAGACCAGTAGTACCCTGGGCTCTATTAGCAATACTGTGGCCAGCAGGTCGAGGGAGGTTATCCTCTCCCTCTATTCTGCCCTGGTGAGTTCACATCTGGGAGCACTGTGTCCAGTTCTCGGCTCTGAAGAGCTGTACTGAAATATGAGAAAGAGAAGGAACTATTGGAGAGGGTCCAGTGGGGGGCCAAAAAGATGATGAGATGGTCCATTCTGCTATCTTTTGCTGAAAGTCTGAAAGAGCTGGATGTGTTTAGCCTGGAGAAGAGATGACCGAGAGGGGATCTTATCAATGCATACAAATATCTTAAGGGTCGGTGTCATGAGGATGGGACCAGACTTCTCTAAGTGGTGCCCAGTGACAGGATAAGGGGCAATGAGCACAAACTGAAACACAGTAAGTCCCATCTGAATATGAGGAAGAACTCCCTTTACTTTGAGGGTGAGGGAAAAGGCTGCCCAGAGAGATTGTGAAGTCTCCTTCTCTGGAGACATTCAAAACATTCCTGGACACAACCCTATGTGAACTGTTATAGCTGAATCTGCTTTAGCAGGGGCAGTTGGACCAGATGATCTCAGAGGTCCCTTCAACCATTCACTGATTCTGTGAAGTATTTGGCACCTTTTCAACCTCTTCCCTTCTCAGGGTTTGCAGACAGCCCTCAATTTTCTTTGCTCTCCTGAGAAATTCCTGAGAAAATCTGTGGTGCTTATTCTGAGCAGCAAACAGCAGCAAAACTGTCACTGCCTTTACTGGGGGACAGGATCAGCATTTCCTGTGTGAAGAGCCACATAAGTGTAAGATGATTGCCACCTGAATATTTGCACACCAATACCCAATGGGTGTGCAGGGAGCTCCAGGGCGTGTAACAGTGCACAGTATTTGGCAGTACTTCAAAATCTTGCTTCTTCCCTTTTGGTATTCCTCTGGCACATAACTGCAACTCTCTGAAGAGCTTACTGATTGCCAAGTATGGGAAAAACAACTTGCTAGGTTAGAAATGCAGACCCCTTCTTTTTGTAAGAAAGAGAATTTTAAGATCTATTCTGTTCCTGTGTGAGCTGACGGAATGGACCTGAAGGTACATTTAGGGTTATTTCCTTTAAAGGTTCATTTTAGCCTAGTATAGGCCCATCACTACAAAATCAAACAGAAAACATCCCACGCAGAGCAAACAGAAAGGGTCGAAAGGTCTCCTAATTGATGTTTTCCTTTGGTGTCCTTCTTCTGTAGCAGATGGAGGTTGCATTAATACATATTTTCGGAATAAAGGAAAATTCCCAAATCCTGACATCATGAGGAAACCAAAAAAGCAGCATGGCAAATTCATGCTTTGCATAACCTTCATTTTTTCACATTATTCTTTCTCATTCCACTGTAGGGAGTATAAAACTGAACAGAAAAATGTACAGATGGGATTTTTTAGTGTGTGTGAAATCGATACTAGCGAGCCTGCAGTCACCCCATTAATATCATCTGCTGTGGTACACAGTCCACATCACCACACTAGAGAGAGAATGAAGCCAGAATATTTGTTTTAAGGCAGCAGACATGTGATTAGTGAAGTTGGTGCAAAGATGATGAACCTGTGAAAAACATCCTCGGCCAGCTCAAGGCAACTTAGGCATCCACAACAACTATTTCAGTTGAAGTCTGAAACTCTAAGAGCCTGGAAGATTTGAGAGCCATGTCAATGGCTGGTGGCTCCTCTCTTTCCCATTTCATGGTACTTTGTGCAGCCTGACCTCTGGCAAGTGTTGGGCTGGCAATCCTCCCTCTCTGCCACACCTCTGTAAAACTGAGTAGAAGCATCAGAAACTTATCACAGTGTGCCATCATAGCCAGCCACCGCTGAAAAGTGCATGAGATTTACTTACTTTCTTAAGCTATATATAGATAGCCAGGCCTGGAAAAACATGAGTTGGGTCATCCACTCTAGTTGCCCACACCACAAAGATTATTTCCTTACTTTATTGTGGCTATTGTCTTATCCTATCTAGTCTCACCCTCATATGTCATTGCTTCTGTTAAAGTTCGACAGTCTATTCCAGGCATGCTCAAGGTTATGATTTTTTTTCCAATATGTCTAGCCTCATTCATTTTCCATTTTTAATTTTAGGCCAAACTCCATTCAGACACATTCTAGATAATCCAGATAACCTTCTTCCTTTCTTTCATGCAGTTTCCTTTCACTTATTTATATTGCTATCATCATGTCATCACCCCCCTAGCCTAAATTTTTCCAAGAGCTCTTGGCCAACATACTCGCTGTTCCAGCATACTCATGTGTTCTTCTCAGCTGCTCTTCCAAGGCTTTCCAATTTGCTTTTCTACCATTATGATAGTTTCAGCTCTCATACAGCATTTAAGAAGAAAAGTTTTCTGCTCCCATCCAGCATGCCAATACTAAAGGATAGTAAATTTGCCCACTCTTTTAGCATTATATTTGTCTTTCAGGCCTTTAAAGCAATTTTTGGCCCTCAACATCTTGGTTGTCATCTTCATTGTAAGATCACAAAATGTACAGGCCAAGGTTATACCCGATATCTATATGAATCTACAAGTTTGAAGAGGAGACAAGGCCTTGCTGAGTGTAAGGGCTCATCTATAGGCTGTGGCCACCAGAGAGATGAAGGCCCTGATACAGCCTGAGGAGCAAGAGCAATATCAGATACTGGAAATAGTAGTAGAATATAGACAAAAAATCCAACATTAAAAAAAAAAAAAAAAAAGCAAAAGTGATCAGCCAGAAGATTTTGAGATAGAAAACCACTGGATAAAATGGGAATGGAGCAGAACATCTGGAGAAGATTTTTTTTTTCAGTGACATAAGAGAAAATTCAGAAATTAATTTTCCATGGTTTCAGTAGGATTTAAACAATTTCACATGTAGCTAAAACCATCTGCTTACATGGAGACAGTTAAAAATTCATTGCTTCAAACACCGCCGTCGCCACAACACCATTGGTGCAAACACACCAGTAGATCTTACCGTAGCTTTTCTTTATCTGGTTAACACCTGACCGACAACTAGTTTATTTTTTTTCCCTTAAAAAAAAAAAAAAAAAGAAAAGAAAAGAAAATACAGTGTGTAAGCGATTCTTGCCTAAAGATCTCTGCTTTGAATTATTACTTCCATATTATTTCCTTTTTCTAATCTTCAAATATATAAAACACATCTTAGCAATTATCTCCCTTCCTTGTTCCTGCCATTTGAATGTTGCTCATTGGTGACTGAAATTTGAGCCTTGTTATTAACACACTGCTTGCTGTAGTTGTTCAAACACTAAGATTTCTGCCACCACTGCGGCCCCATGACAAAGGTTTTAAAAGTCATAAGTGCTAGTTAGATTATGACTTTTATTGAATAGCACAGGAAGGCAAGCTATGTAAATGCCATTTTATTTCTGAAGCCCTACCTTCTCTCCTGACCTTATATTGTGGAACCTCATGGGCAGTTTGTAGGTTTCTCCAAAGTTTTCAGGTTTCAATATGACAAGTGGGAATAAAAACCCTTTCCATCAAGGAGGATGTTCTAATGACATAGCTGAAGATAGTGCTGTGCTCCTGAAAATGCTAATTTATCCTGGGTACAAAACAAAGGGCAATGGTGGGAGTTTCCAAACATCAAAATCTCTGATTCAGCACCATATGGGATCTCTGAGAGAGATGTTTTAGATCATCCTGACTACAATCTAGTGGTTTCACCCACTCAGACCAAGGGCAATCTTCTCATCCCCAGCTATGTCATTCCACCTCATTCGATGCTACAGTTAAGGAGCAGACTGAAAACTACATCACTTCTGGTAATTTCAGGTTGGCTTTGCAGCCACTAGACCTAGCACAAAGAATGGAGTATGGACACAAGTTCAGAGAGGCACTGATGGGAGAGAGTGAGCAGGAGCATGATGGTCTCAGGCTGGCCCACAGGAACTGTGAAACTGCACCACAGGTTACTGGCCTTAGGGCAGGACTATCCATGGCCCATTTTGTCAACCGCAGGTTACACTCGATGGATTCTCTGATCTTCAAAGTACAACAAGCTTATTAACTGTAAGTAGCTCACCTGCATAGTTCTCCAACTGCCAATGACTATAGCTGCTGCAATTATAACATGCATATTCACCACTGCATTATTCACACACAGTGAGGGTCCCTACTCCTGGGCAAGCTGCTCTTTCCACAGCTCCATGCCCCTAAAACTAGTTTTTCTCTACATTGGGGCTACTCATAAATACTCATTACTCCCTATAGTCTAGGCAATGTTTTAAGGCAGTTCAACTCATAGCATCTCTTCAATGAGAAATTTGTCATCAGTTTGCATTCTGCCTTAGTGCTTGGGGTGGAAGGAGTGGAGGAGCAGGAAATGAAGTTTTTATTTGCCTACCAATCACTTGTTGACAGTTTTTGTTATTTTCCTCCCTAATACCATATGGAAGCATTTGGAAAGACCCTAGATGAACTTACAGAATCAAAAGCAAGACTACCCTAGTTGCCAAAATACAATTGAAGGAGTCAGATTCAGACCTAATTTCTCTACTACATACACAGTGTTTAATCAGGCAACCACCTAATGCAATCTATCATTTTATACAATGCTAAATTGAGGTTAGCAATTACCTTTTCAAAAAACAGTGGCTATTGTGGCACCAAATTGAACAGCAAAATTAAAGAGACCAGACTGTTGAAAATGTAATTAATGAATGTTTACAAAACTCCATGATTATTAGACAAATGACAGGCTTCGGGACAGTAATTACTACCGTCAAACCCCTTTTGGTGATGTTTTATACAGGGGATTAGTGTGATGACTCTGGAGACAGGGGACATAGTATAACGACAACCCTACTGTCTCTAAATGTTTAGCAAAGTCAAATAATTCTTCCAGAATTACATTTTAGTTCTAGCAGTTATGATGAGTGATGAAGTTAGGAAAATGTTAAGATTAAGACATGGTTTCCAAGCTGTTAGGAAGGATACTTACTGTCTCGTTACAGTCAGAAGTGTCTTAGAATCTTCAGCCCAGGGATACAGACATCAGTTTAAGAAATATTTGATTTTTCCATAGAACTATTATTGCAGGAAGGTGGGTCAGAGAGTCAAGAAACTGACTAATGAATGGGGAATAGTATGCAAGGCAAAAAACAAATATCAGCATTTTTTCCCTCTTGAAGCTGTTGATAACTTGAAGCTGTTTCAATAATGATACCCCAAACTGATGACAATGTTTCCTCCCACCATCTGACACTATCCTGTTGCTTTGTGTTTTAAAGGGCTGTCAGTCACATAGAAAACAAGACAGAAAGGTCAGCAAGAGAGGACAGGATATGAAGGAATGTCACAAAACCAAGTCAAGGCTTCTGACTGTACAGAAACTCTACACAGGCCCTTGTGGCTTGGTCCTGCAAACCTTCTCTGACACCAGCCACCAGTGTTTGTGCAAGTATCCACATGCATTGCTGGTGCTTCTGGAGTCAGGAGCCAAGAAGTGTCCATACACTATTCAAGCGCAGTTCATTACCAATTATATCTTGGTCTACACTTCTGGAGTCTAGGAACAGCAAGGAAACTCTTTTTACTGGGTGATACTTGCACTCTCACCCACTCTTTTCTAAGCTTTTGTAAGCTGACATCTTAGATACTTCTTCCAGAGATCGATGAGTGAACATCCCTGTGTTTACGCTGTGCCCACTGGCTGTTACATTCTGTAGCAGAGGTGGGAAAGAGCAACAAACCCTCCAGGGAAGCCCAAAGGAAGTTCCATGTACCTGTCCCCAGTGAGAAAAGTGTTTTCTGTGGGACTGACCTTTTGCACACAGCAAGCATGCAGGGTCTTTGTATGCCAGAGATGCTCACGTGGAGCAATAGTAAAGAATCGGATTCATTAAACATCAGTATAGTGCATGTTCTTTGAATAAGCCCTGGTTCATAACCATATCCACAGTTCTCTGTGATTACTGCCCAGAGCACATTGATCCAAAGAAATCAAAGACAGTAAGAAACAGGAAACAGTACCCATGTGAAACCATCACAGAATACTGCTATCCCAGGGTGGGAGGAAAGAAAGAAATCTGTCAAGAGCATCAGCTCAACAGTCCTGTCCTGCTGAACATGACAGTTTTCCCTAAATAATGAGCTTCCTTTGGGTTCAGTCTTGATGTGCACAGATTACAAAAAGACAGCCTCTGAAACCATGAGATGCAGTTTCATCACATCAATTGCATGCCACCTTTTCTCATTTGAAAGTAAAGATACAAACACTGTACTCTTGGAGCCAGAGCATTCCTTGGCCAACATATTTTCTCTGGGCTGTGCATGCAAGGATTCTGAACATTTTGTCTCTTAGGTAGAAGTCTGCTATTTAACACATGATTTGCGAGAGTGTGTGCCAGAAGGAGAGCAAAGCATCATGGAGTAATGAAAGCCCACAGACAAGTCTATGTAATTTATGTTAATTTTACTGTTATCTGCATCTAGATAAAAGCATGGAAGTGATCAGCTGACAAAGGTGGGTTTCTATAATTCAGGGAAAGCCACAATCAAAAGGCCACATTCTGCAGCAGCTCTGGTTCCTTTGAAGACAGAAGATTAAGACTGAGCCTCTTAAAGTTCATAGCTACTAAACTGTTAAGGGTCAGTGAAGAGAGTTGCCGTGTAAGTAATGTGGACTATTTAATAGACTAAAGCTGTCCAGCTTGCTTTTTCTTTGGCTAAAGAAGTCAGAACAAAAGGACAACCTCAGAAAAGGAAGAGACCACACACACCTGACAGATCACAGCAACTGCCAAGAAGCAGAAAATTCTTTCTTAACAACTACTAGAAGTATTGCTTAGATTTCCAGAAGTGTAAAAAGTAAAGACAATCCAAAGCACAAATGTGGCCTGGTAGCACATTTTATCTTCTCCTTTGTCTTATTTTCATACATATGGCCTAGGTACACTGCTTGTACAGCTTTGGACAAAAGGTCAGACTCTTCTGGGCAAGAAAAAGAATCTACTTTTTTTTTAAATGGCTTGCATAGCCTTCAGTGGTAACAAGGTCCAAACCTTAACAATGGAAGTAATAAATCACATAAAACACGAGATTGTTAATACATTTTCATCCCATTGTAACCAGAAAAAAGCTCTTGATGTTAACTTTAAATCAAATAAAAAATATTGCGAGGTTCTGACATATTTAAATTCAAGAACTTGCTTCCTTTAGCTGCAACAATATTTCACTATTTTATATTTTAAGAACTATTTTGTCTAGATAACAAATCGGAAAATTTCTCCTGCTTGGAAACTGAATAGCAAACTCCGACTTCAGGATGTGACCTGACCATATTGATACCACTTTCTGTTGACTGAGAGCCTTTTAAAGCTGACAATACTTTCATCTACTAAAAATAGACAAATAATGATAAGAACTAGATAAAATTTCTTTATTAAGCTGAAATAACACTCAAATTTTCCTTCCTCTGTGCCTCCAATGGCATTTTACCCCAGCCCTTGTTTCCTTTTCCAGAAACTAGGCAAACACTGAGGAACTGCATTGTAAGGTACCACCTGTCCCACACAGCCAAAGAGGATCCTAAGAGTGCAGCAAAATGCAGAAGTCCCTTTGGGTGCTGATAATGAACTTAAGAATGACAGAAAAGAGCAAAACTACAGCCCTAGGGAAAAGTCCAAGGTGAACCTTTAGGTCCGGAAGTCAATATTCTCTCTTAGCAAACTCAAGTATCATTAGAATTTCAGCTCCCCAAAACCTATGAGATCACCCTGACCCCTTCCAAAAATTCCTCAAGTAAGCATTTCTTACCCTTAAATAGTGTAGTAATTAACATCCTTCATTACTAACTGAAGTATAGCTATGCCACCTCACTTACTCATTCTTTCACATACCCATGTAATTCAGTGGTATTAACACATGCAAAAGTAATTTAGCAGAAAATTTAACCAAAAGGACACCTACTTAAGTACAGCAGCAGCACTCTTCCTTATTACACCTAAACATAAAGTTTTTGATATGAGGCCATACCATATATAATGGTGCTGCTGCATGTCAGCAGATTAACACCTTTCTACCTCCCTTATCCATGAAAAATAACAAATCAAATTTTGATTGTTTCATACTCACGTAACACCAGAAGGAGCTGCTCTGACTGCAAGACAACAAAGAAGCTATGCTGTACATCTCATACTGCCACCCAAACAGCAAGGGGAAGCAAAGGAATAAGAGGAAGGGAAGCAAACCATGCTCACCTGGTAGTAAATGGCACTGGCTGTTCCCAGTGAATCCAACCCTGAAGAGCTACCAGGTGTGTGAAATGGAGCAGAGCTTTTTAAATCAGCCTGAAAGATTTAGATGAAACATTGCAAACAGTTATGTCTGTTCACCCCCTACAGCTCTGGAAGTCGCTGCTTATTTGTCTCTACTAGAAAAATGCTGCTTCAGACCAACAGTCCATATAGCCCAATACTGCATCTCAGGCAAAGGGAACAAATACAGCAAATGGCTCTGTTTGCTTTCTGTGATCTCTTCTGCTTGTTCTCCTCCAAGACCCACAGTGGATATTTAGGGATGATTGGGGACAGTTTCATTTGGTCTTTAATTGTGGACTTCCTGTCACTGAGTTTGTCTGATCTCTCTCTGAACCTGCAGACATCATCCGCCTGAAACTTTCTGGGGCAACAAATCCCAGAACTTCATTGACACCCACATAAGAGAATTACACTTTTTAATCTGTGTTCAACTGATTTTTTGCTACTTTCAGCAAGCATCCCCCAGTTCCAGCATTAAGGAATTTAGTAAATTACTCTTCTACCTTAGCTTTAATCCACCACTTTTGTGGTTCTGTAGGTTGTTAACATCTACTCCCTCACATCCCCATCTTTCTTCCCTCCAAATTGAAGCAATTCAATTTTTTTTAGTTTCTCTCCCTAAGATATCATCCAAAGTGCAGTCTGAGCTGTCTTCCTTGCCCTTCTGTAGATCTTGTCTAGCTCAGCTATATCCCCCTTGAGATGCAAAACTGCACAACAGGTACTGTTACTACAGCAGTTTTCTGTAGCAGGAAAATGGCACTCTTTCTGTCATTACCCACACCTTTCCTTACACTGGCCAGTACTTTGTTGGCTCTTCTGGCTGCCACAGCACACCAAACAGATGATCTCCAAGATCTGGCACTGGTGATGCCAAGGCCTCTTTCCTGTGCTGGAGCTACCTCAGTTCAGCATCATGAAGGCATGATTTAGATTATTTTTCAAGAGATGCATTACATTTCAATTTCTTACCTGGACCCCATCTGCACTTTTTTGTATACTCATGTGGTCCTTCTGAAACTGGCATGGCATTTGCCTATGGAGAAATGCTTAGTATTATCTGAAAACTCGCAGTTTACCATTTAGCCCCTTCTCTCCTCTTCATTATCAATAAAGATGCAGCACCCATCCTTGGGGACTTTCTGATGGGTACTGCAATCCTACAGTCTGTTTCTTCAATAGCTTTTAGTATGGCATCTTGTAAAAGGCTTCTGAAAATTCAGGTGTTTTGAAAATAATACACTTGTGCTAACAACACCTCTGTTACTGACTTTCCTAGAGATCCAGAGACAGGTTCCTTCCCTTTCCTAAAGATGTGCAGGGACATCTATCAGCTCCCCAGGATGGACTTCAGATCTGTCTGGCTTCCCAGTTCTGGTGTGTAGTTCCCAATTCTAAAGGCAAATTTAAAAAAACAATTTAAGTCAAGATAATTTCCTTTTCCACTTAAGAATAAGTCAGGCCTGTCCTCTGCCCACTTCCTACAGTGCTGCTGGTATGGCCTAGTTCAGTATATATAAAGATCACATAGAGAATTTCGTCTGTTTATTCCGTAGGTTTTGGGTTGTCATAGACTGTAGAAAAAAGTGCAATAAAGTAATTTTGGAGAGTTGAAAAAAAAATTCGGACAGTCCCAGGGGTCCTTGGTTTTGCACTCCAAATTCTTCAGTTGTAAGGCCATTTTCTAATTTAGAATGACTTCCTAAGAGGCCATTCTTTCACTCCTTTCTGCAAGAGGGCACAAGCATCCTGCATGTTTAACTGCAAGCATACAATGTTATCTGCTCCCTCTCTCTTATGTAAGTTTGCAGGAATGCTGAAAGACTTTCCGGGCTCAGAGAGGTTAGGGTTTGGAATCAGGTCTCTTGTATATCACTGCATTGGCTTTTTAGGACATGAAGTTATTGCAATTAAGATACTGGCCGGATGTGTGGGCTAAAGAACCCAACTGATATCACAGGCATTTATTGATAATGCAACTTCTGAGGAAGAAATCTGGGGAATTGTTGTTCTTCATGCTTTCCTCTGCAAGCAAGCAAACCATATGGATTTATCAGAAACACACAATGCTTTATCTAGCTCAAAAGAATAGTGTTTATTTTACTGCAGAGGAATGTTCTCTTTCAGTTTTGAAAGCCAGTTGCCTGAGCTGGCACTGTGTAACATTTGGCCTCCAATAGGCATATTGCTCTGGTTTAATTCAGTGCTATCTTTAACCTGATTATTATTTACTATTTGTGATAATGTCTCCAAGCTGCAGTCAAGGAGAAGGGCTTCACTGTGTTAGGTGCTGTATAAACACACAACTGAAAGATAACTCTTGCCTTGAACTGTGCAACTAAGCAGCTCCTAAATTGAATGCTGTCACATGAGGAAGAAAACATCAGTTGGAGACTGGGCTAAGGGCTCAGGGTTTGTTTCTCTTCCCCACCTGTGCAGTCTCAAGCAAGTGGCTTTCCCCCATCTCGTTTAACTTGTGCACTTCTGTACCAAAAGCCCTGCTGAAAGACAGCAAAGGGTGGTAGGAAGAGTTTGCCATCTCCTACTTTTTTTCCTCTTGTGGGATCAGGTATTTAAGCAGATCATCTATATCTGCTTACTCCATGTGCCAGTGGGCACATAGGAAGAAAATGCTGAGAAACCTGAAAATCAAAGCAGCCAGCTGCCTGACAGTCATTCTGCAGTGTTAAGACCTTTCTGTGAAGAAAAAAATCCTTTCCCAGAAATCTTACCAGAGTCCTGAGAATATTTTATTTGACATTGGACATGAAGTAGCCTTCTGCGCTGACAATATTTTGGGCTTTTTCTTACAGCTCAAGGACAACATCCAAAAGGCAATTAGAAATTGAAGCATTTGGTTTAGTTTCACCATTTACCAAATTGAGGCCTGAGGTCTCAGCGGTCTTGCAGGATGGAGATTTTTGTCAGAAGAGTCTTTGTTGGGTCAGTGTCCACCTGTCAGGGTCTGGCAACAGGGATTCAAGTGCTTTCTGCGAGCTGTTGATTGCAAGACCAACCTTGAGAAATGAAATGTGAGTAATGCCAGAGTGCTGGTAAAAGTGTTTTCTTCTGTGCCTCAGGATGAGTCATGGCTTCATGAACCCATTCTCGTTTTCCAGTGCATGAACTTAAATTCCAGGAGTCTGAAATAAGTGAACAACCGTGCACGACGTGGGTTTCAGGCAGCTGAGGGGAGGGTGAGAGAGAAGCTAAAAGACTGGCATACTAACTCTTCCAGCATTGGACTAGTTTTCCTGATTTTATGTTAAATCTGCCTCTCTGTTCCAACTATATTTCAACTCTGTCTAGGTTTTGATATTCCCCAGGTGGAAATTTACTGAGTCATTTCCATCTGCGCTGCAAGGATGAGTATTAGATGATGCTGTTGAGGAAAATGGAGGGAAATAACAAATGACAGCGAACACAGTTCTGTGGCCTCTTCATGTGGAGCTTGGACTCTTTCATTAAACTACTACAGAACCTTGCTTTTCCTGAAGTATTTTCGCTGCCTTAAGCTACCATCTACTACTGCAAATATCCATGCAAATAACCCTGTGGAAAAAAAGAGGCTGATGTGAGCTGGTATCTTTGGTAACAAGCTAATAAAAATCTGTAATGAGGGACAAAGTCCATCATACAGAGTCTGTGGGCACAGTATATTTGACTACTACATGCAAAATTCAAGAAATTCTAAGGAATAGCATTGTTGTTTACAGAAATAAGAGGAAATAACACTGGTCCTAGAAGAGCTTAGTAGCAAACTAGCAAAGCTGGCCTTCTTTTACTTACATTGCTGTCATTTAAGAACAAAATACATAAAGAAAACAGGACAGTTCCAGAGTTTGCTAAACTAGGTCCTAATAAAATGTATTCAAGACTGTGCCTGTGTTTTCTCAAAGCCACACTCATCTCTCAGCTCCTGCATGCTGCTTTGGTTGTCTTTGTCTCTATGGATTTCAAGCTCTCTTGGGAGCACTGGGTGTAGGACTGAGGGTTAACTTTTTGTACTCCAAATGGATAGTTGTTTTTAGCAGTGCTGTAATCTTAACATATATATAGTAATCAAAATAATTGCCTCCTAATAGGACTTTCATAAGTAGCTTGTGGCACACAGCCCCTATTGTAGAAAAGTACGTCCTTGCAGATAAGAAATAGCAATTAAAATGTAACCTTTGCAGAGCACAAATAACATACACAAAGCTAAAAAAAAAATAGTACTATTCTGTGTTTTGTTGATTGTTTTGGGTATTCTTAACACAGCCATAAGTAATAAAGGAAAAGTAATGTGCAGGAACTGAATCAGCATACTGTATAAGCACAGCAAATAGCATTGTAATGACTATGTTATCTTATAGTGGTGCGTAGTTTCATATGCAAATGTTACCTCACATATAGTCATATCTACAATAAAGAACATTCATGGTATGAAATGTGAGAATAATTTTATATTATTTCATTATTATAATTGGCTTTCCAAATAGCTTAATAAATTTACACATATCTGTGTCTAAGTTAATAGACGCACACTTTCACTAGCTTTTAGCTTGCTGCTTTTATATTGAATATCATTTCAGACTTGGTAAAATACAAAGGGGTACATGGGCTGAAAGCAGAGGAGGCATAGTTACACACTCCCTTGTGCCAATGTCTTGGTTAGCAACAGAGTTAGCGAAGGGCAAGAGAGAGCTCCTGCAGCTGCCCTGGTGCCATATTTCACAGCCAAATAATTTTAAAATTAATCAATTTCTGCACCAGCCAACATAACACCTTCCTAAGATTGCCATTCTCTTGGGCACTGTGAAATTAAATTCTGGGTCTTTGAAGACACAGGAGAATAGATCTGGAAATGATCTTATTATGCCATTGTCCCCTGTGACACAGGTGGGTAAAGCATGGTCTAAACCAGACTTACTTGACCCTTACCTCACAGGAAGTCAATGAGAGGTTTCACACAGACCTGCTGCAAACAGGATCCTGAGTAAAGCTTATTTGTAGCTGTCCAAAGCAGATTTGTTACCTGTTCTTTGAGGGCTTTTCTCATAATTCGAGAATTTTATGTGGGGAGCAGTTAGAGTAGAAAGCCCAGTAAATACCCTCAGACAAGAACTAAGCGAGGAAGTAATTGATCTCAACTAAGTTACAGAGGCAAAAATCATTATAAGATTTCCACAGCCTTTACACTGTAGAAGAAGCAATATTTACTTTTAATTTAATTTAAAATAACCCCCCCAAACTACCACAATTGAACAGCTTGTGTGGTAGCAGCGCAGTACTGGGGGTGAAAATCAGCTCTATGTTTCTAATAGCCATATACAATTAAAAAGCTTAAAGCACGGAAAATTTTGTTCTTCCCATCACAATTCCATTCAAAAAAATTACTTCTCTAAAATCTATCATTTAGCAGAATTTATGCCTGAGAGGAGATGCTTTTTCCCCTTCTAAATTCCTGGCACAATATAAATCAAACAAATTCAAGATAGCAAAGCCGGGAAAATCATTATTATAATCGCAAAAGCAGCAAAAAGGTCAACAAGAAGGAGAACAACAATAGGATTCTGGTAACTGTTTGGGAAGAAACTATTCTTGCTGCAGTCAAACTCACTGTTTTCATAACAACAAATTAAATACCAAGGTAATTCCCCAGAGTGTTCAGCAGCGTGGCTGTGTGGCGGTAGTAGAAGCCACTCCAGCACAACGCACAATGTCATTAGGAGAACCGCCCGGCTGCTGAGCCACCACACAGCTCAGAGGTATTTGAAATTAAGCTGGAGTCAAGCCTACCTTTTCAAAGCACTGCATTGTTGTTGTCTTTTTCCTCCCATTCCTAACTATTTCCCTTTCTGTCTTACTTTCCCCTGTCAGACAGACATACTTTAGACTCCATTCATAATATGAGAAGCTGTAAAAGGAAGTATTGTTCTACCAGTACAGAGATGGCTGGACTGCTGGCTTCACTAGTTGGGTATGAGGGACTCATGCTGCATTTTCACTTTTCAATATTTTATTTGCTTATCAGTACCTGATATGTACCCTAAAAATGTGTTATTGATTAGGCGTAAGCTGTTGTCATGCACTCAAATGGCTCAAGAGACAGGTCAGCAAGGTGAGTGCTTTGCAACACCCATTCTGAGAAAGAATGGCATTTATATTTGCTTCAGCTGGCTGTTCAAGTTCAGAGAATGAAAAAAGCAAGGCCATGACTTTTGCCAGTCTGGCCTCTCTGAGTCTCCTTTTACTCATCCATAAAATGTGATGTTCTATATATCAAGTTTCAATGGGAGTTGCCATTGATAGCAGAGCTACTGCTATCAAAACAACTTTCTTTATATTTTTTGTTAGGAAGCTTAGATTTTCCTGACTAGTGTGAAAAATATTAATATGTTTTATCACTTACTGGGTGAGCAGATGTGTCTACACTACTATGTCAGGCCTTCTCTGAGCAACAGGTAGTAACATAACCGGTAAATGGAGAGACTGTAACTGAAAGAGAAATCATTACTATTAAAATAAAAAATAAATATGTTAGATCAAAACCATGTTGCAGCAATACAGGTGTTGGTGTAGTTGGTCCCTGCTGATCAGCAGGCTTAAAATAAGCATTCTAATGCAATTAACAGCTGCAGAGGTATCACTGGGTAATAAATACCCATGTAACAGCGATAGGCTACTTTATCATCCAAACCTATTCTCAGTGCAGTCTGAGGTTTGATTTGTAAGGAGTAAAATACATGTGTTTGCTGTGTCATTTCATGGCATTTTCAGGTAAATACCCACTACTTTACCTTGCAGACCAGGCCAAGCATCTCCAGTCTTCTAGTTAGACCCCTGGCTGATGTAATCTCATGATTTGTCTGAGAGTCACAGTGATGCAGGATGAACACAATGAACTGAAGACTCAGCGAGGTGGTAGCAGGGAAGTTGTTTCTGCTCCTTCAGTGGACTCATCAAGTTCTTTCTTCCTCACTTTCCCAAACTGTGATCTCACACTTACTCAGGAAAAGCTGGCTGCCTTTTGCCAGGATTGAGGCACTTCTGGGACCTCTGGACCCAAATTTAGCTCTTCTGCAAATGAAAACAAATGGAATTGAAGAGACTTTTATAAAGATTCTTGTCCTCAGAAAAAGAATGCCACATCAGCATCAGATTTTGAAATCAAGAAGCTAAACATTAGAAACCATTCTGAAAAACTGAGCTTAATGTATTTTACATTTTAAACCCAGGTATCCGGTCTGCCTCTTGTGTACTTGATCTCTGCTTCTGCATCTAAACCAGAGCTTCTGAGTTAAAGAAACTTTCACATTTTTCTCCAGATCTCTCTAGAGATTTCAAGTGTTCTATCAAAGGCCCAGATTAGTTGTTCAGGAGATTTACTAACACTTTCTACTTTGAACTGGTTTTGATTTCCTACCATTATCATGGTCCAGCCATAATTTTTTACAGGTAAAAGCTGAGACTACTGAGGCTACATGTTTTATTCCTTTCAGTAGGGAAAGAAAATATTCCAGACTTGAATATCTGTCAGATTTCAGAAAGCCTGTTTGGACTGTGCGTCATATTTTTTGGTGTAGACTCTAAAATCCACTTTAGCAAACGGCCTTTTTTCTGATGGTCCTTCAAACTACAATTACAAATAAGCATGAGGCAAGACTTCATTCAATGTAATTCAGAAAAGAGAGCCGTGAATGGCTTAGTATCAAGTCCAATGTGCATTTGCACTCTTTAGATAGGACACACTGGGTTTTACTTCACTTGACATGAAATTCTAGGGTGAAGCAGGTTGGTGAGAGTATCAGAAATATGGAAAGCACTGGCTAAAGAAACTGTAGGAGCTCCTGGGAACTCTTAGTTTCATTTTGGTTGCCTAGTATGCAATACAATGAAAACAGTGTTACCCGTTCATGCAGCGACTTCTCCCCTTACTTTTACTAAATTCCTACCAGGGATAAATCTTTCTTTGGATGGAGGGGAAATAACCAATGAATCAGAGATGTAAACAGTTGGTACCCCATGATAACAACAGTAATGTGGATGAAAATACTCCCCAGACCATCAACTTTATATAAAAGTTAAATGTTAACCTTGCGGTGCAACCTATCTGAACTTTTCCTAAGTCCAAACATTCCTAACACATACATTTGCAGAGGTCTGCTTTCCAGTAGCCAGATCAGCATAGTTACTGGAGACCAGTTTTATTTAAAAGGAAAAACAAGCTTGTTCTCTCCAGAAAAACATCCTCCTCCACTTCCAGGGATTTACAACACATTAAGGAGAATTTATCCACGAGAACTCTGGTAAAAACATTTGTCTGAAGTTACCAAGCAGTAGGATGCACAAGAGGACAAGGAGAAGCTTCTATTTCAGGCTGATTGCATAGGGCTAGTATAGGAAAGTAAACAGAGCCTGTACTGGGTTTCCTTATTGATAAAGTTCTCTGTAACTCACCTCACCTTAAATGTCAAATCAAATCTGTAGAGAAGACCTAGTGTGAAAATTCAGGGTTGAAAATCTAACCCTGTTGAATGCCACTGCAAGATCCTAACTGGCTTTAATTCAATATTATTTCATCCTTTGTCTTTGCTTATTATGTATGCCATTGTTAATTAGCTTAATCTTTAAAATGTCTTTTGATTGTATAGAAGACACTTTGCACCCAATAGTTGTTTTGCTTTCTGAAGGTGAAATGCTAAACTTAGAATCACCATTTAATCATATGTTTCCTGTGCATTCCACCTGAGCATTGCTGAGGCAAGCTTTCTTTCTAATTATAAAGGTGAGCTGAAGAACTGGTGATTAAAATAAGATCAGCTTTTCCTTAAATACCATTGTACTTCAGGAGAGTGATCAAAGCTAGTAGTTGCTTCCAGTTGCTTGTTAATTTACAGCAGATGAACTTCTTAAATGAAGAACAGTGAACTCTCCTTTTCTTTCTTGAATGTGAAAGACCAAAACCAACAACTTCCCCTCCCAAAATGACCAACCAACACAAAACAAAAAACCCAAACAAAACCAAAACAAAAGCACCAAACTCCACACCAACAGTTCTGTCTACTGGGCAATCTTTTGATAAAAAAACCTCTACCTTCTTCTCAGGCTAACAGGAACTCAGCCCAAATAAGGCTAAAGAATTTGGCAAAAAGCCCCAGGTAAGACTGTGTTCTATAATTTTGTTGTCAGAATAATACCCGATGACTATTTTTTAATGAGGAAAAGGAGATTTTTGTGGCATGATCAGTTAACATATGTAAAGCACTTTCAGATTCGTGGTGAAATAATATGCATTGTATACATGTGTATGTGCACATGCATAGGTTTGTATGAAATGTTAGGCATAATTCTTTTAATTTTTTCTCAATTCTTGGTTATTGCAAAGCAAGTCTGTAGCATCTAAAACCAAAACTAAACCCAGAATAATTCATCAGATAAGCCAGAAGAATTCTAGTAATCCCAGTAAGAGTTACTGCTTCATTTAGGGAAAGCCTGAATGAAGCCCGAAGTCCAATTGCTACTCAGGGCACCTGGACAAGCTGCTACCTGAGAAGGAGAAGAGAATACAGCCTATCCGGCCATGAGCTCTGCATTGTGCAGATGTTAGAACAGGACCAAAATATCTTCCCTCTAAGTAGGTCTAATACATTTGTGGTAACAGATGGAAATGGCCACTCATAAGATAGCTTGCTTTGTATCTGGGGACAGCAGACCTATATAGTGCAGCTTTGCTGTGTGCCAACATAGAATCATAGAACTGTTTAGGTTGGAAAAGACCTTTAAGACGATCTAGTCCAACCATCAACCTAGCACTGCCAAGTCGACAAAATCATGTCTCTCAGTGCCACATCTATGAAGATACTTTTGTGATAACTGCAAGACAGGGCAGAAAACTCTGCTTCCAGAGCAAAATGCTGACAGAAAAGCAGCTCACTGAATTATCTATAAAACTGTGAGGTATTTAGAGCTTCTGATTCACCCTAAGAACATTCAGGGCATATCTGCTTTTTAGTCTACAGCATAGCTGCATCAGGAGCATAGCATCACAGGTTGTTTTTCTTTGGTAATAAGTGATCCTATTGATGACTATTACGAGTCATCCTGGGATGGAGTCATTTAACATCAGAGTGCCCAGCTAATCGTGTTCAAATCTGACACAGTCTGTTTTAACCATACAAAACAAACAGTAGGATGGGCTTAAACCATTTCTTGTGGCCAGGAGACTCTGAACTCACTTTGACTCAGTACAGGTGTTGAAATGACTACAGGATTATCCCTGGAGGTGGGTAATCCTTTAAAGATTCAGAGCTTTGGGTTAGATAAAAATCTAAACATTTGGATGTTTATCTGAAACCTTATCTCAGTCATCTAAACTCCTGGAGGCTGAACACCCATCAGTTGCACATCTACAAGTAAAACAGTAATAGGGCCTCATGTTTCTACAGACTTAAAGCCTGATCCTGACATCTCTGAATAAACAAAACCTCACATTGATATTGACTCACATTTGAGTTGGGGTATTGGGGATGGGAAGTTACCTTTCAGCTCACAAGATCACAAATATTGATCACAAATATCTTCTGATGAAGAAAAAAAAAGTTTTGGTTACAAAATACAGGGTTCTTTTTTCTATAAATGTCACCCACAGCAATTTTTTCATTTTTTTACTGAAAACCTACACGTTCGAGAATTGCAAATGGGCTTTGGTTGAAAAGCAAAATATTTCACCCCTTTCTTTTCTTACTCAGGAAAAAAGGGAACTTGATAATGAAGTGCTATAATTTTAAATCCATACTAGTATTTTAACTCAGGTGACCCAGGTATCTTTCCTTTGTTGTCTTTTACCACCTATGGCACCATACAACTGCTACTGATGCACTGTACTGTGGTACCTCACAGAAGACATAAGAAAGAGTGGGAGTGTGAAACATGCACACTTAGCTCACAGCACTGAATTATGTCAGTGCACAGATATTTTGGTTTTCTACTATGGTACTCTACCTTTTTTCAGTTTTTCATCAAATGCTTTGCTCCTTTCTGGCATTTTAATGAATGTAAAACCAATTTTACTAGTGGGTGAAAAATTAACTTGTGTATGTGTGTGAGTATAAGTTGGAGGGGGGATGGGGATGGAAATATTTTGAGGAATTACACCTATCCTTTAGTGACATTCCCATTGTGAATGTTCAGGTTACTTGTTCTGCTGTGGGTTGTGTTGGGGTGTATGTTTGCAGGAACCAGGCGTATCCTGGATACTGAGTGTGCCCAGACCCAGTTCAAAGCATTATAACCTTTGCTTTCTCCACAAGGCTTGCTGAAATCCGAAGCATTGCTAGCTCACAGTGCTCACTCCTACAGGGAAAGAAAAACAGCCCCTCACTCCTACAGGGAAATTAAAACAGCCCCAAAGGAAGAAGCAAAAGAAGGAGAGGGATTCTTTGGCATTTACATTTTCCTGCTGACTGTAAATGGTAGCACTCCCTTATGCAAGGGGTATTTCAAGGATAAACACTAAAAAAAACCCCACAGAATTGCTCAATTTAATGCAGTAACAGGAGCTACAGATGCACAGGGGACAGAAAATACTAGATTCCACTACTGCTTGGCTAATGCATATGAGCATTTTGTCAAGGTCTGGGACACGTGTCTATACTGCTATTTGCAAGCCAAGACTTTCCTGTGTTCTTATCACATTAGTATCATGAAGAATTAACATTGATTTGCAGCATTTTAGAGGTTGGGAAGAGAATTCGATCCCTTTCCCCTTCCTTTTCCCACTGACATGCCAGTTACAGTCCCAAGTTCACAGGGCAGTTCTGCTCATTCATGCACCTTTGAGATTTTGTGCATAGCTGCTACCCTGCTCTTGTAACAACAGGCTCACCTGTTTGTACTTATTTGTTTTGTCACAAAACAGGTAAGGCCACAAGATTAATGACCATTAGTTAAAAAGATGTTAGCAGGACTCTTCTTTGATAAAGCAATTTAAATTTGCTATCTGAAGACAAAGCGCTATTCAGATTTTTGCAGAGTAATTATTTTCCCCTCCCTGCAGTACAGTCATCTCTCCTTACCAGTAGAAAGCTCTTGTCTGAAAAGGGAAGGAATGATTTACTCCAAATTATTACTCCCTGTGGCTCAGGAGAATCATATTTCCACTTATATGCCAGAAAGTAATCATAATTCTCACAGCATTTTTTAAGCATCATTGAGCTTTTGGTAACTTATTCTGTCAAGCTTCCCTATTTAAGCAGCATGCTCGTTTTCTCTGGTTAAATACCTCTTACATCTGCAGCAGTTTTTTCCTGTCAATGTTTCATGCTTCAAATAAAAATGTTAATTTAGCTTATGCGGAAAGACAGTCCTTTTTTTTTTCTGGGTAGCTGTGCTTTCACTGAGCTGATTTCAAATAGGTCAGGGAAATGTCACATTTTATAAAAGACATTTGTTACTGGCTTACATTGCTTCTAAGCATTGCTCTGAAAATCCTGCCCGTTGCAGCAGCTACTCGGCAAACGGGGCCTTACTTTCGGAGCGCCAGAAGAGGGTTTTATTGCGCAGGTGGAGAGGGGAAAAGCAGGAAGTGAAACAAAATGCATCTCAGTGACTCAAGAATCAAATGCAAGGGAAGGTTGCCCACCCACTCCCGTGCTAGCCCCGGTTCCTCTCAGCGGTGCTTGTGAGCCATGCAGTGAGCCGGGGTGTGCTCCACCCCTCAGAGGCATGCATTCTTCAACTGCAAACACATGGGCTCCCCCTCTCACATTCATTCCCGCGCCCACAGTGCTCTGGGGAAAATTCTTGCAGGATGCTTCCTGTTATTCACTTAATCCTTTCTCATCTTTAAATTCTATTAAACTGGGCATTACAAAAGTTTCCAATGATTTATTAATCAAGAATTGTTTTCATGGAGCTCCTCGTTGCTTGCAGCAAGCGTCCTCCAGCCTTGCCAACACCTGGAGTTTTTGGCTGAGGTTTCTCAGCACTGCGGTAAGTGGCAATGGGTCCCGCCCAGTTTGTGCATCACCACAGAAGTGCTGACTCAGTTCCAGCCAGGTTTTAGCCACCCAGACCTATAAAAGACAATTTTATTGCACTTGTCTCAGTGAAGGTGTCATTTGAAGCTTACAGCTAGCCACCAGACCGCAAATAGTCAGTAGATGGTTATGTGGAAAAACTGGTAATTCTAGAAGAATAATTCACTGGTAAAGAGGTACTGCTCTGAAATTGTGTGCTGAGGCCCATGGTGATGATTTGGGCTAATTTGTTATTTTTCTTATTCCCTTGCAGTGGATGTCTAGAGACTTAACTGTGTGAAAATTTCTGCAAACCCCTATGCTTTCAGAAGCCATTTAGGATACATCTTGTTGTGCTCCAATTTGCTACGGCTATTCATGCTTATACCTCACAAGCAATAAGCACAAATACTGGAGATGCCAAACATTTGCAGTGGTTGCCTTTCATAAACAATACTGCCAGCTCAGATACTTCCTACAGATTATCTAAAGATGACACATTTCCAGTTAACTTTGAAAAGTAACAGCAATTAAATAGCTGAGTTTCAGGTATTTCCCTGATAAGATGTGGTGAGCATTGCTCAGCCTTGTGTCATTGCAACAGCCACCTTTCTGAGATGTACCGCACCTGATAGAAGTTCAGCATTTTCAGCCATTGTTTCACACATGGTCAAAGGCTTACTATGCTGGTAACATTAGTAATAAAGCTGCTCATTGCTTTATGGTTACATTTAAATGGAGCTTGTTTCTATAGTTTATGAGAGAGAGGAAAACGTTTTAACCCATGGTGGTAAATGAAGGATAAGTAGGAGATGCATTCCCCAGTAGGAAACACATCATATACTGCGCATGCAACTGGGAGGACTGCCGACAAGTGGACAGAACAGAGTGCCACTAACAGGTTGCTGCCAGCCCTTATGTACATATATATGTACACAGCCCTTTCTAAATGCAGACAAGATTTCTATCTCTGTGTTTTAAGCAAAATTGCAATTCACATGGATAAGAATCCCTGTGTGATGGATACTACTTGAAGTATTCCTCCATCCCTCAAAAAAAACAGTAGGTTTTTTTTTTTCTGCTTTGTCAAGACAGGCAAACTCATTCAAATTACTTGAACCAGGAAACATGTCTGCAATGCAACCCAGCCTAAAGGCAGCAACAGGAGAATGGTTTAATAAAGCTACCCCACCAAGCTTAATTTCAGCCTGTAAAACACCCTGCATGGTTGGACTTTTTGGTGAGACACATACATTATAGAAGGACATTATTTCCTAAATAGTAAATTGTTTGGGGCAGGAATCCCAAGTTCCTGCAGGTCTTTATTTGCAGGGGCCTTGTTCAAGGCTCCCTCCACTATTACAACTCCAGAAATTAATAAGTGCTCGCCTCTTGGGCCCACATTTGACAGAAGGTGCAATAGTCAGAATGCACTTCAGTAATTTAAAATACTGTAGGCTTTTTTTACTGCTAAAGACGTAATCTTGAATTCCTTTTGCAGACATGATACCGTCCATGTACGCAAAGTGGTTCCAGCCAGCAAAGAAGCCCCAGCTCAGAAAGCGTATGCTTTAGCTGTATCTGCTTTAGCTGACAATGTGCTGTCAGAAAACTGTCACTGTATGCTCTCAGGCTAAGTGAAAAGAAAGGATTAAATGGAATCCACTGATAGTATTCCAGGCTCTGTGAACATGAATGTAGAACAAAACATTACACACTAACCTAAGACACTAGATGAAAAATTCAAGGGAAATGACAAGACACAGGAGCCTAAAGGGAAACTGCCAAGTATTGTGTATCTCCTGACAGGGAGAGCTGTGGAGCACAGTTCTTGATGTGCTGTAGAAATGTGGCTCTGACATCGTAACCCCTCATTTTTCTCATCAAAGTTTATACATATAAGCTGGAATACATGAACAGAGCAGAGCATCTTTGTTCTAAGTCTTCAGGTAGTCTGAAACCACCTGAGAGATGCAAGTGTCATAACAGGGAGGACCATTCCAACCCCCCTCAAAGGCATGCACATGTCAAGTTTACTAATTACTTTGCTGCTTATAGCATTAGTAGAACCATGTAGCTCCTGGGTTTGTCCTAAAGCCTCAGACAGTAGCAGTGCCCTCAGCTACTCCCTGCACTGCTGCTGCAAAAATCTTCATCTCACAGCTCAGGCGCTTTACAAGGCAACCTGTGCAGTGCCAGTTGCAGAGTTTGAAATGTTGCTGAGTCTTGTGAGGGAAGATGACCACCAGCTGACCTTGCCAAGGCAACAAGCAGACAGGCTGCCTGGATTACAACTTCTCACACAGCCAGCCAGTTGAAAACTCCTCTCATCTGATGGTGTGACATTAGAAAACAACAGACAAAAAGTGGGAGTAAGCCTTGGGTGAGGCACAGCCAGCTGCTCAGAGCCACTGCTGCTTTCCCTCTGTAAGTGATTGGATCACCTTAAGTAGACAATGGTGCAACAACCTGTAACCATGAACTGGTCAGCTTGGAGCCACTTTACCAGTTCCCAAGAGAGGTCTCCTGAAGCTCTCATCCCTGGGGAGCTCTATCCTGGTGCCTGCACAAGTCCCAGGGGACTCAGGGTTCAGCTCACTGTGAATTAGAAGGGCAAGTGATTTGCATTTCTCTTGGATCACTTGCCACCAGCTATAAAAAACAAACTACCATTCAGCTCTTATCTGCCAAGCTCCATATATGTGATTTTTGCTTCCTGTTATTGCAGCAACAGTACGGATGGAGAAATGCTCTCGATTTCCTTTTTCAGAAAAGTTTTCTTTCCTAAACAATTGGTATTAAGCAGAACAAAACAACCAAGAAACAGCATGCTCATTTCACAGATTTCCAGTAACATTAGAGCTCCTTACATTGTTTCAGCTCCTGCTGAGATGAAGCTTGATTACATTAATGTTAGACAGCCATTTCATTCTTTTTAACTCAGACACTTTCACTACAAGCTTCCTGGATCTTGAGAGACTGACTGTGCTCACAATAGCAAGGGTGGGCAAAGAGCATCTATAGAGTTTTCATCTGGCTTCTAGGAAAATAGGTGTGTATGATCATAATGTGCCTGCTCATTTGTATTTTCATATGGGTGTGTGCCTGTATTTGCCAGCAGAGACATGGGTGTGTCCTTTATTAGCCCTTGAACCCACTGATCAATCTCAGCCAGCCTCACGGTGAGGGATAGGTTACAAGGATAACTAAAGTCATGCATACAAGACAGTCAAGTAAAAGAGATGCTTCAGGACAGGACCACTCAAGGGAAAGGCTGCAGGGTTGTCGTGGTTTAAGCCATAAATCAGCCATGCAGTTTGTTCACTCACTCCCCCTTTTTCTTCCCTCTGCTCCGGGAGGGATGGGAAGAATTGAAAGAATGCAACTCCCACAGGTTGAGATAAGAACAGTTTAGTAACTAAGATATAACAAAAAACACTACTAGTACTACTAGTAATAATAATGACAAGAGAAATACAAGGGAAAAGAATACAACAGCTCACCACGTATACCCAGCCCGAC
>JAOEHY010021410.1:0-37901 GCA_025447955.1 Psilopsiagon aurifrons
CCGAAGTGTCGTGTAAACTACAGGAAACGCTCTCTCCGTTTCCATCCTGGCTGCAATCTCAGCAGCAAACTGATAAGAGCCTTTGGCGGCCGCTTGACTAGCAAGCCAGCGCCAGTCCACCCACGATTCCCACAGGTACAAGGGTCGCGAGCGGCTCTCCGATGCAGGTCCACCCATCGCAGACACTGCTGGCTCCCCAGGGGCGGCAGAGGTAGAAGGAGTAGAAGGCAGACTCGCTGACGAACGTCTCGGGGACTCGGCTGGCGTAGGCTGGGGGGTGCCGTCTGCAGCAGAACACTGGAAATTCAGGTGGCACCGACAGTTCTGTTCGAGCAGCCTCGGCCGCAGCTGCTCCTGGTCAGAATCGGCATTCCAGAGGGGGGCGGCACCCAGTCGTTACCCCAGTCATTGCCCAGCTTCTTAGCTTCCTTCCCGGCTACCTTCCTTTCGGCATGATATCTCTGCAAACTATCCATCACCTCTTCCCATGAACAGACATTTTCTTCGCAGTTTCATCATTCTTAATTACGTCTGCCCACGGTTTATCTCCTAACTGCTTCCATCCGACAATGTCAAAGCACCCTGCAGACTCCTGAAACAACCCAATTGAACGTCCTATGGCTATCAGGGTCTCTACCTCCTTGGACCCTACAGTCTTTACTCCTAGTTTCTCAAGAAACTTAATGAGTAAACTTACAGCTACCTCATTCCATCTTAGCCACGTCACGCAGGTACCTCCCGATGATTCCTTGCACCAGGCATCTCTAGATGCAGGCCCTTATTGCCCTAAGGCTGTGGCGTGCTGTAGCCCATTGGCACCACTCCTCTGTCTCTACCGCTTCTTCTTTCAGCCTCTCTGTCCCTGTTTGGGTGCCATTTGCGGTAGGCAAGGACCCTCCAGTGGTGGGAGAATGACGACAATCAATATGATCATGCATCAAGCTCGTCTATTGCATCTGAGGGCTTCAATTATATATCCTTAGGGCTAATTATGCACACTAGTCAAGATACATTCAAACGATTACCAACATACGATTGCCTAAGCATAACGTTACATTTGTCAAACCCCTCCCTTTTGCGGTTTGCACCTCTGCTTTTTGCTTCCTAATAGGGGTTCTTCGGTACTTTCCTCACTGCTCAAGGTTGAGCCGTCCTTGTTGGTGATGGGCTCCTCGAGGTCATGATGCCGTGGTCTCCAGCTGTTGCCATTGTCCATGGACCTGCTCAAATATCCATTCCCCAACACTGTTATCCTTAACATCCTTAGCCAAGTTTAATTCTAAGTGGGCCTTAGCCTTCCTAACCTGGACCCTAGCTTCCAGGACAATATCCCTGTATCCTTCCCAGGCCACCTGTCCTGGCTTCCACCTTTTATCAGCTTCTTTTTTCCTTCGAATTTTCCTCAGCAGCTCCTCATCCATCCAAGGAGGTCTCCTGGCCCTCCTGCCACACTTCCTTCTAGCAGGGATCCATCACTCCTGAGCATGCAGCAGGTGATCCTTGAATATCAAGCAAGAGTCTGGGCCCCCCCTGCCCTCTAGGGCGATATTCCATGGAATCTTACTAAGCAGGTTCCTGAAGAGGACAAAGTCTGCTCTCTTGAAGTCCAGGGCAGTGAGCTTGCTGCATGTTCTTCTCACTGTCCTGAGGATCTCGAATTTTATCATCTCATGATCACTGCAAACAAGGCTGCCCTGGAGCAGCTCCACATTTCCAACCAGCTCTTCCCTGTTGGTGAGGATGAGGTCAAGCATGGCACCATTCCTTGTCAGCTCCTCTATTACTTGCAGAAGGAAGCTGTCTTCCACAGAACCAAGGAACTTCCTGGATTGCTTGTGCAGGGCCGTATCATCCCTCCAACAGATACCAGGGTGGTTGAAGTCCACCATGAGAACAAGGGCCTGTGAGTGTGAGGCTGTTCCTATCTGTCTATAGGGCACTTCATCCACAGAGTCCTCTCTGCAACAAAGCCCTTTTTAACACCCTTCCAGATACACACAACTTCTAAAGTAAGAAGCAAACTGTATGTTTGAAGAAACAGGACTGAGCCCCTAGGTCAGAAAAGCTCTCTAACTCTAAGGCCTGGATTCAACTCGTAGGCCACTACTTGTCTTACTAAAAGTTAAGATTACTAGGCACTGTTCCAATTCTTTTCTTGCCAGAAGGTGATACAGCTGGCGTCAGTGGTACCATGCTGTGAGCACAACTGTTGTTTTCCTGTGTCACAGTATAAAGGCCTACTGTTAAACCAGTATTAATCAGTACTTGGGCTGAGACAGAGAATACAGAGAGAAAGGGATAGAATCCTCACTACCCTGGAGGAGTTACAAACATACAGGATGCATTAATAAAGACATGCAAAGACTGACATGTTAACAGAGATATAAAAAGGCTGGACACTAATTTGAGAGAGTGAGGACTCTCTCCCTCAAATATTTAGGCATAGATGGACTATGGCTTTCTTATACTCTTGACACATTCTATTATGGAGGCACTCAACCCAGTCTGCAAAACACTGAAGAAAGGAGTAGTGCACATAAAAGAACTACTTGTGTACTTAGGAGCAAAGTGGCGCTCACTGTCTCTACTTTTTAAAGCTTAAATGAGATTTAGCTTAAAGAATAAAGGAAAGACAACTGTTGTAATTAAATATGTGCTGTTTCTCTAAGCTAAACATGCTAAATTATGGCACCTGCACCACACAAAACAAGAATGTGATGTACACATGCTGCAGAGGTGACAAATATATATGGAAACAGAGTGAGGCTGGAGTGTGAAGCTCGGTAAGTAAGTGGAAAGAACTCTTCAGAAGCACACTACATACATTACCATTCAGAAAAATCACAGAAGAAATTAACCTAAAGTCCCGGCTACTTTAAATCTTCATGGCACTGTTGACTTCAGTATGATTAATCTGGTATTCACTGATGATGGTGTTCAAAGATGGTGAATTCAAAGAAAAAATGCAAGAAATCCCTTCATTCAGGAAGGGAAGTTCAACATACACCTGAGAACAAATCAGAGAAATAACCTATAAGGAAGAAATGGAAACAAAGGGTGAAAAGAAAGCACCTGTTAACACCAGCAATGTTCTCCACTGTGCCCAAACACACAAACTGGAGAGGTTCCATTTCCAGCTTCTGAAAGAGGCACTAATTTTCCTGACAGAAAGCATAACACAGTATTTACAGAAAAGCCTTGGGTTTAATCTACTGATTACAGAAACAACTGGCAATGAAAAAGAAAGGTGAGGAAGTGAAGGATTGGAGAATGAGGCAAGGAAGAAGGGAGGAAGAGGAGAAGGATGTAAAAGGAGTAAAGAAAGGAATAAAAAGTTGGCATCAAGAGAAAGAGCAGAGGGTCTTTTGCAAAGTGAAAGTACTTTGCAAAGACTGCATTTCTCAAACCAGACCATAGTATCTACACAAGGAAAGCTTGACTTCAGTATGTGGAAAGACAATTCCATTTGTATTAGTGGGGAATGAAAAACCAACCCCATACAAAAATATCACACATTGCTCCATGATTTTACAACTATTTTCCTGACCTGCAAGTTTGGTTTGTCTTGACCAGTCATCACACAGAAGCAGGAAAGGCTGCTATCTCAGAATACACCTGGAAAACTATTGAAGTTGGAGATGTATAGGAAGTATGGGAAAAGCTGTCTTACTTGTCAAGTATGCCACTTGGTCCAGCAGGACATGTACCTCAGTGGAAAGGAAACCTTGTACAGGCAGAGAATCTTGAAGACAGCTCTGCTTTGCCAACAAAATTGGAGAAAGAGATCCTTAAGTAAGACCCCTATTCTCTTCTCCCCTCCTCCTTTTCTCTACATGGTAAAAAATGTAGATGTCCATGTAATGCCCAGTCTTCAAGTAAAAAGAAAAAATAAGGACACAGGAAACACCATGGAAAAACACCATTTCTTCCATTTCAGGAACTGCAATTTGAAGTGAGTCATAGCTCTCTTCCACTAAGTTTATAGAGCAAGACAGCAATTTCACTGTCTGCATACATGGGGAAAGACATTAACCTCTTCCCTTCCACTCATTTATATTCCAGACCAGGGGGAAGAGGTATAGATCTCTTTTCTGCACCACCAGCACCACTAGGAGAAGGACTAGCTGGGCTGCCAGGCACAGTAAGCTGTCCAGTGGACTCAGTCCATCTGTAGCTGAAGCACAGTGGGGTGTGGAGGAGAGCAACAAAGACCAGCAGCATGTGTCCTACAGGCATTCACTCATTGGACCTCTGATCAGCTGGCACCTCTCTACAGCATGACATTTGGCAGAGACATAATGTACCCTTCCAGAGCACCCAAATTGCTCTCCCTTCCTCACCGTCCTTTAGCTTTCAAGAGCCATTATGTAGCTTAAAGTATTTTGTGAATGCAGCTTCCTTTACATCTGCTGGTGATGCAAAAACATCAACACCACCAGAAAATCCTCTTTAATATGAATTGCAGCAGCAGCAGCCAGTAACTGTTTCAGCCTGTCAGAGCAAGGAGCATTTTGAAGATGCAAAACAACATTAGCAAAATAAATCAGTTAGAGTGGGAAAGGAGTAGAAGAGAATAAAGATCTTGATTGCACCAAGGACAAAGGTAAACTAGGTTCACAGGAAAAACAAGCAGCTTAGTAATAATCAAGAGCTTTGAAATGCTGGGGGTTAAATTCTCATGATAAAGCCATAGCTCAAACGTCTACTTAATTACATATTTGTACAAAAATTTTGCATTTTCTTACATCTTGTTTTGAGAAGTGATCATCCAGTAGAAATGGGATACTGAATGACAGCCTGAATCTGTTCTCACCTGACAAATTCTATGTTCCTATCCTTCTAAGAGAAGAGATCTCTGAGGGAGCTCCTCTCTCATCTGTAGAGCAAAGCTGACATCTCCAAACCCTATTAAAGATTAAAAATTACCTTGAAATGAAGGCTAAAAAACCCCAACAACAAATTCTGCAACTCAAAGAAATGGCAAGTGAAAACAGATATGGCAAGTGAGAACAAGCAACCTGAAGGAGTCTTCATCTTTTGACATTTGTTGGATGGACAAATCTCATGCTGTATAACTTTCTGCTTCAAAGAAACAAAACCATACTAAAGATAGTATGTACTGCACTGCAGTAATTTATTTAATTAATAAAAAAATAATTTTAAAAAGGAGAATATTTCAAAAACTATTGCATTTTGAAGTTGTCTTAGCTGGGCAACTTTATTCTTCAACACAGGATAGGCAGAGTATACCAGAAGTCTACTAAGTTTTTTGAAAGGTGAAGAGCAAATGTCAAGTGGCTTATATTCCCATTCTTAACATCCCAAAATTGTAAGTCCACAAACATAAATATTAAAAGTCATTCCCTACACCATGAAAGGATTGCAATTTGATCAATTTGATAGGTGGACCGCTCAGTGGGTAAAGAACTGCCTGGACGGTCGCACACAAAGAATTGTGCTCAATGGCTCAATGTCCAGCTGGAGACCAGTAATGAGTGGTGTACCCAGGGATCACTGTTGGGGCCAGTCTTGTTCCACATCTTTCTCAGTGACATGGACAGTGAGACTGAGTGCGCCCTCAGCAAGTGCCGATGACACCAAGCTGGGTGGTTCAGTTGATACATTGGAGGGAAGGAATGCCATCCAGATGGACCCTGACACGCTTGTGACGTGGGCTGATGTCAACCTCATGAAGTTTAACCATGCCAAGTACAAGGTTCTACAACCTGGGTCAGAGAAATCTCAGGCACAGCTACAGGTTGGGCAGAGAAGAGATTGAGAGCAGCCCTGTGCAGAAGGACTTTGGGGTGTTGGTCGATGAAAAAATGAACACGAGCCAGCAGTGTGTGCTCTTGCAGCCCAGAAAGCCAACCGTATCCTGGGCTGCATCAAGAGGAGTGTGACCAGCAGGTCGAGGGAGGTGATCCCGCCCCTCTACTCTGCTCTCTGGAGACCTCACTTGGAGTATTGTGTGCAGTTCTGGTGTCGTCAACACAAAAAGGACATGGAACTCTTGGAACAAGTCCAGAGGGGGGCCATGAGGATGATCATGGGACTGGAGCACATCCCATATGAAGACAGGCTGAGGAAGTTGGGGCTCTTCAGCCTGGAGAAGAGAAGGCTGCTGGAGACCTCAGAGCAGCTTTCCAATATCTGAAGGGACCTATAGGGATGCTGGGGAGGGACTCTTCATTAGGGACTGTAGTGGGAGGAGAAGGGGTAATGGGTTCAAACTTACACAGGGGAAGTTTAGGTTGGATATGAGGAAGAAATTCTTTACTGTGAGGGTGCTGGGGCACTGGAATGGGTTGTCCAGGGAAGCTGTGAATGCGCCATCCCTGGTGGTGTTCAAGTCTGGGTTGGACATTGCCTTGGGTGGCATGGTTTAGTGTGAGGTGTCCCTGCCCGTGGCAGGGGGGGTTGGAACAAGGTGATCTTAAGGTCCTTTCTAACACTAACTATTCTATGATACTATGATACAGTTTGTGAGCAATTTTATCATTTACTCAATTACTGTTCTTTTGTTTATACTTCTCAAATGATCCTCAGTTTCCAGATTTGTTCTGTGTGACAAAATTGTCACCACCTTTATACTGCTGCAATAGTGACTTATTGGAGCCCCACTTGCCCTAAATCACAGTCATGTTGCTTTAGGTTTTAGCAATGCAGAGGTTATAATCATAAAGCAGATCTCAATGCTGTGAAACCTGCTGATAAAGGAAGCTGGCAGTCAAAGTAACAGTGGCTATCCCATAGACTCCTAAAGATGTCCTGTTATATAGTGTTGACCCCACATTCAGCTGACCTATTGCGACAGAAAACAGGAAGATATGTCAACATTTTGTGATCTTGCCCTGTTTTCACCAGGAAAATTGTCACTGATGTAATTTTAACCACTGGAGCACAAGCAACACAAATACCACCTGAAAAGCAATGGGGCTGCTTCATACAGAAATCGTCAGTTAGGCTTGTGGTATTGGTTTCTCAAGTAGTTTAAAGCTGAGGCTGCTCAGCAGATTCTCTGAAGAGTTTCTTTGTCAGTGTCATTACTCTTTTGATTAGTTTGAACTCAAATTAAACAAAATCCAGCTCATCTGTTATCTCACCATTTTGATGGTTTAAGATTAATGGCTCTGATAATAGCCTGCAGTACAAGTCAAGACAAGAAATTTTGGAGAGTTCAGTGTCTTTCATAAATTCATATATAGCTTGGTTTTTTTGATGTAATGAATGCAAACGTTGAACACAGTCAAGGTGAAGTTAGATGTTCTGGTAGACCTATCCATCCTCAGCTTTCAGCTGCAATGACTTTTGTAGAAGTGATGATCGGACTCCAGACTCCACAAAATGTGGAAAGAAAGATTTTGTTGCATTTGAAATCTCTCTAGTCATTCTTTGGACAGAAGAAAGGGCTTCACCACATCTTTGCCCGATCATAATAGCTCATTTCTGTGAGCTCCATGAGCTGGTATGTAAGTGGCATTTTCAAAAACTAGGGCAACTTAACAGTTGGGTGCAAGGACAGAAGACAATGAATAGGGGACCTATCTGAAGATCACTGTGTGAAGACCAGGTGCCTCCCCAAATTGACAGAGTAAACAGCTGCATGCCTTTTGGTGAGGGAAGAACAAAAGAGGACTGTAGAAAGGTGTCATTTTCAGCTCTGACAAGGTAGGACCTCATCAATCTGAGATCCAGTTTTGGCAGAGCATGCAAACCAATTGCATGTCTTTTCCCTACACAAAGAAGTCAGGAAGATTCAAGCCATTCAGAGGTGTTTGGTGCCCAATCAGATTGTACTTTTATCCAGTTTAAAACAATGCTTTATGGAATTACTCAGAAGATCTGACCAAGAGCAAATCAGTAGGTCTAATGCTTTTTTTTCACCTGTGTCACTCAATAGGACATGAAGGCTTCCTCAGATATATTATTTTTTGAGACCTAAATAGAAAAATATTTAACTTAGTCGTTGAACAGAGCTTAAGAAATGTATAGATGGTCTTCACCAATTGCCTTTTACATCATTCTTTATTTTTGCTCTTTTTAAATATGGTATAATGTTTAAATATGGTATAGTGTTTAAATATGGTATAATGTTTGAGATAGAAAGTGGCTAGAAAAATGAGCTGTTGATGTAGAAGCAGTTGAATGAAGAGTTATTACATAACTTTGCTATGTCTTCTAAGTACAGTATGCATCTTACGCAAATTCAATACAAAAAGTCTCAATTGTCTGAGCACACAGCCTCTGAAACCAAAACATCAACAAAAAAAGGCAAAGATTTTTGTATGATGACTCTTACTACATATACTCTATCAGAATATATGCAGAAAAATCTCTATAAACAGCACACTAATCGCAATGTCAGAATTAATATTATCTAGCAATACGGTCTAACCTATTAATGTTAACCCTTTTTCCATATTGTGTTTTCTCAACTTTTTCAGTAAGTGAGTTTGTTACAAATATTCCTCTTTCATCCTCAGACCCTGAACTCAGACTTTTTACCTTATTTTCAGAGACTAAACCACAAAGCATATATAGAGCAGGGATGGTTATTCCCAGCAGCAGCTCTGGCAAGAGCTGGTTACAAAGTGTTCATTTTGGTTTTGGCCATTTATTCAATTGGACAGGTAAGCAGACTGTGAAAATTTTATTACACATGCGTATTCTAGTGATCTGCCAATTTAGCTCTTTTGACATCTGCATCAAACAATGATCAGTTTCCACTCATTTTAACCCTGGGGAAGAATCATTTATGATTAGGTTTTGGATTATTTTTTAAGCTTTTTAGCTTCTCACATGGAAAAAAATTAAATTATATAAATTTGTGCCCTTCTAATCTGGTGAGACTGCTAGCTTATAAGTATGATGAAACCCCTATATATATATATGTACTGGCAGAACTAATCTTACAGGATATAACAATATATCTTTTATAACCAAAAGACAAAGGCTGTTTCTAAAAACAGCAGCTGGGAAGTGAAGAAAGAACAGGAATGTAGGAAAAGGAAGGACCTGCCTTGTCCATCATAAATCTTAATATCCATTGAATTAAATGTGTTTTCATATGTAAATCAAAGATAACACAGAAACAGTGGGATTAACTCCTGTCACAGACCAGTAGCTATGGTTAAAAGATAAAGCCCCAGGCAGGTTTCCCTATTTGCTTTTAATCAAATTCAACATCCTATTGAATTCAGAGCAGGAGTACAATTTCAGTCCTATATTTGGGAAGCATCAGTTATTATATTCTTCAGGCATGCCCATTATCTTCTTGCTTTCACATGGGTGGTTTCCTCTCAAAAAAAAATTAAATCAGAATGAAACCATAAGTTATTACTGCATATGGCATCTTAAAGACAAGATTTTAATGTGGTTATTAGGTCAGCTGCTGCATACTTAACCATCTGTGAAAAATTTGCTTCAGACACTGGCACAGAGTACGTTGTACCAGATTTCACACTGGCAGAAGGTCAGAGCTTTTGGATGTAGAGGCAGAGACACTCCTGGCTTCTGAGAAGGCTTTATCTTCTGAAGGTCACTGCTGGGGCTGCAATTCTTCCAGTCACACCGGCTGGTGTCTTTGAGACAGATGCTTTGTGCAATGAAACCTACCAGACAGGGCAGCACAAGTCTATGTTTGGAAACCTCAGTTTGTACTTGAATCACCTTTGGAGTTACAGCTAGACACTGTATTAAGCTAGACTTCTTGTACACAGTATTCACTGCTACCAGGACTCAGGATTACTTTAAGCAAAGTCACAGCTGTATGTTTGTACTCCAAGAGTGGAAGAAACACCATTACTTGTAGGAATTATTCAGCATCTTGCTCATATTTTCAACAGAACATTATAGCTCCTTCCAAGATATCTCTTGGGGAAGTCCAAGCAATTTTTTTTCTACCACAGATAAATAACCTGTTTGTCCAATAGTCCCTGTCTCAGACAAAATAATTCAAAATCTCCTGAACTCAGATAGATCATGGGTAACTTCTAAGTCCTCTACAAGCTAAAAAAGCATCAGATTCTTTTCATTATTATGGTACAGATTTATGGCACTCAACTCTTCAAAAAAGATATCCAGGATAAAAGTAGGGATCTGAAATTGAGTTACTGATGTAGGAAACCAAAATACCCAGGTATTTTTCTGTATACACCAAACGGACCACAGTACTACAGCTCTCTGAAGCATAGATTCATGCTTAGCCCTTATGACTCTCTAGTGCTATATCCTCTTTTTCCAAATGTGAATTGAGTTTATCTTTAAAGTAGAGTTGCCACATGTTCAACATCTTTGTCCATGACATGGACAGTGAGATTGAGTGCGCCCTCAGCAAGTTTGCTGACAACACTAAGCTGTGTGGTTCAGATGACACACTGGAAAGAAGGGATGGGATCTAGAGGGACCTTAATACACTTGAGATGTGGGACCTCATGAAGTTCAATACTGCGAAGTGCAAGGTGCTACAGTTGGGTCAGGGAAATCTCAAGCACAGCTATAGGCTGGGTAAAGAAGAGATGTAGAGCAGCCCTGAGTAGAAGCACTTGGGGGCATTGGTTGATGAGAAGCTGAATATGATCTGGCTTCAGTCTGCTCTCAGAGACCAGAAAGCCAACTGTATCCTTCTCTGCTGGAGTAAGTCCCTTCTCCAAACTTGCTCCAATAGCTCCATGTCCTTCTTAGGTTGATGTCCTGGGTTCAGCAGTAGCAGTCATTCTCTTTCTTAGTAGCTGGTGCAGTGCTGTGGTTTTGACTTTCAGCCTGGGAACAGCGCTGATAACACTGATGTTTTCAGTTACGGCTTACAATGTTTGGTCTGGCCAAGGACTTTCTGAGTCTCATGCTCTGCCAGGGAGGAGGTGAAGCCAGGAGGAAGCAGAAATAGGACACCTGACCTTCTTCTGCTCCCGGTGGGATGGAGAGAAGAATCAAAAGAATGTAACTCCCATGATTTGAGATAAGAACAATCCAGTAACTAAGGTATAACACAAACCAATTCTGCTGCCACCTATAATAATAATAATAAGGGAAATAACAAGGGAAGAGAATACAACCGCTCACCACCCACCCACTGACACACAGACAGACCCGAGCAGTGGTCTAGCCCTTCCACATAACTCCCCCTAGTTTACATGCTGGCCATGACATGCTGTGGTATGGAATACTTCTTTGGCTAGTTTCTCTAATTTGAGTCAGGTGTCGTGTCTCTGCTTCCCCTGGGCTTCCTCTCCTCCTTAGCAGAGCATGAGACTCAGAAAGTCCTTCCTCAGAGCAAACATTACTTGGCAACAACTAAAAACATTGGTGTTAGCAGCATTGTTCCCCGGCTGAAAGTCAAAAACACAGCACTGCACCAGCTACCAAGGAGGAGAAAAATGACTGCTAATGCTGAACTCAGGACAGGCATCCTTTGCCCATGGTAGGGGGGGTGGAACTAGCTGATGTTAAGGTCCTTTCAACTCAACATTCTGATTCTATGATACCCTATCCATGCTACACAGAGCCAATGAAAGTCCTCACAGCACCTTAGTCTGTGTTGCAGCGATAGTGCTGCAAGTTCCTTCCTTGCCCTGTCACACTAAAGAGCGCTTGAGTGATGTTCTTGCTACACGGCTGCATAAGGCCACATGAAGGGTTTTTCCTATTTGGGTGCTGGGATCCCACCACACCAATTTCCAGTATACAGGAAACAAGGAGGAGAGGCCTCTTCCAGGCCTGTGTTCCTAACAGCAGGTACAGCCCACAGCTGACCCTCTGTGATCCTTTCAGATGCCTGAAGTAGCCAGGTTTTGTGTCTGAAGTAGTTTTTATCTGAACTGCCTTTGGCTTCCCCAACAGGCACACCAGTTACCTTACATACAGTACTGACTTTCGACCCTTATGTCCTCATTACAGTTATACAAGTTTTTAATTTAAGTAACAAATATACACATATAGAAATACTCACATACATGGGTGGTGCATAAGGTAAACATACTTACAAAACCATCTGCATTATGTACCTACTTCAGTATAAACTATGTCAGAACAATCTGTTCCTCAAATGATTTCAGGCTCCACTCCACAGTTAACACAGCTGATCAGAGGTAGGAGCACATGCACTGAAAACTAGAAGTGCATAATTCCTTAACAACAACTCCAAAAGGAATTTTCATTTTCAATTGCACCTTCCCAATTGTGCTCATTGAACCCTCTCATCTAATGCTACCTGTAGCAGTCAGTATGTGATCACTGCTTTACCACCAGTGTTATTAACAGTTATTTTGCTAACGTGCATCCACTTCTTCGTGCACTCAAGTTCAGCTGGGAGGAAAACAGACAATCAGATCAAAAGAAGCAAAACAGTCCACTTTATAGAAAGATCACTTTGAATTGGATTTTCTGTTACACTTTTTTCCCTGCATAATTTTATCTAACTTTTATCTAATTTTCTCATAATGTTGTCTTCAGATTTTAGGTTTTCAGTACAGGCAAAGTGCATCAATTAAGTAGTGTTCCCTTTTTTAGAAGTATATTTGGGGCAGGAGAAGGAGTAACTCCTTCCCTTAAGGCTAATGCTTCTTTTTCCTGCCACACCCATCTGAAGTTACTTAACCCCTTTCCATATACCTACTATTTAAATGAGTGAAGATACATTTACCTTAATTAAAACTGTCACGAGAAGTGCATACTTTTCTTAAAATAAAATATAGAGATTAATGGGATATGTCAAACCCTCCTTTGTTTGTTCGTTTGTTTTGACAAAGAACCAGGAAAATGAGAAGTTTTGCTAAAGCTTCACAGCTTTCAAGTATGAAAAAGCATAATATGGGAAGAAAAAGCTGAGAGCAACTCCTGAAAAGCTATCGGGGAAAAAAAGAAAAAAGACAAAACAAAACAAACAAAACAAAAAACCAAACCAAACAAACAAAAAAAACCAAACAAAAGAAACAAAAAAAACCCCGAAACACAAACTCCACCAGCAGAACGTGCTATGGCAGAACATCTGTAGATAAGTTACAGAAAGAATGAGGATTTTATTACTGTTTCATTTTTGTCTCTCCATCCCCCCTCAAACACAACTTTCAAAACACCTGAACCCTTTCACAATGTCTACTGTAGCAATAAATGACTCTGAATGACCTAGTAAAAGGAGTAATTTATGAAAATGTGTTTCTCTGCTGCTCAGCTCCTGTGTAACCTACTTCCTCAGTCTAACTCATAATAGCAAAGACTAGAATTAATAAATCTTGATCCTTATTTCTGTTTTACCTTCCAGCAGCCTATCTTGCAGACATTGCTATGTCTGAATTTATTGTAAACAGAGGGGTTTGCTATTTTTAATCATGTAATTACGTTTGCTTTAGCCTTATTGGAATTGAGGAGAGTAACTCAGGAAGACAAGGAAATACTCTGGGGTCTTTGCAAATAATGTAGCCAAAAAACAAGTGCAAACTATGACAACAGTAGCTTGAAGGTGGTCTAGATCAATGTCAACTCAGGATTATGAGCTGCAGGAGTGACTACTAGGTACATATGTCCTTAGACTAAGGTAAAAATGTATTTCAATTCATCTAGACAGTTGTGAACTTGTCTTCATAATGGATATATATGCTTTCTACAGTTAGGCTGTAACCACAGGCAGAGTTTCTCAACTCATGAAAACCTTTAAGACCCACAGTGGGGAATAAAACATCAATTGTCCATAAAATGACCATAAAAATAAAAAGTACATACACTCCTGCAACCATATGCAAGCTGTCAAATTGATGGGAAAATAATTTGTAAAAATTTAGCACCATTTTTCCTTGGTTGGAAATGAGAGCCATGATGGCAGTACCACACCAACTTTTCCTTGCATTTTTAAATAAAAATATGATGGTCCTAGTATTTTAAAAGATCCAAAAGCTTTTCTGCAAAATAAAAGTAAAGTATTACAATTATTAGCAGTAGCTAAATTGAATTCTCATCTTTCCATGTAGCTTCCTGTGCTAAGGGGACTATTCAGATAAAAACTTCCATGGTGGTTTGCATCCTTCTCTGAGGCCAGAGAAAACTGCTGGGTAGGGAAAAGATGTAGAGGTTGGTAAGATCATTTTATTACCTCTAGATGTTACCACTTTCCCAGTTTGATTCTAGTTACTCCCCAAGATGGTGTAGCAAGATTTTGCATTTCCTTCGTCACAATGTTCATTTGTTGACAGGCAGGAAAGTGTAAAGATGCATGATTTTACTCCCTGCCAGGAAGTGTAGCAAAGGCTGCTTAACTCCTCAAGCAGAACACTGACACAAGAGATTTTGGTTTTTAAGGAGGCTGCTGAGAGACAGAATTCCTCTTTTTCACACACTATTCCTATTTAAACCAGAAGAAAGATCTTTTAAATCTGCTTTTAGAGAAGATGGAAGTAGCAAAAGTTGATTTAACTAACAGAAGGTCAAATGCTTCCTCTGTCAATGTGGTATAAATCTCTAGTTCCCATGAAATTAGAACTATAGTCTGAAAATTTCAAACAGAAAAGTTAGCTTATGAAAATGTATAACAGAAACCATCTCTTAAACCACCTCTTCACTGTCATCACCAAGTAAATTAAGAGGATGGAACAATCTCATATTTAAAGAGATCCAAGTTCTGAAAATTTTTTAACCAGTTGAACCAAATACACTTTTCTATTAAAAGCAGAGCCCTGCAGTTCATCTCGTTACCCCTTCTGACTAACAGGCAATCAAAAAATAATTAAAAACTCCTAAAAGAATCCATGAAAACAGAAGGGGCTTCCATAGTCTCTTATGTGTCCCGAAGTATTTTAGGGAAGGCCATTCCCTTGTCCCTCTGTAGTGGAGTAGGGTGAACTTTGGTAGAGTTGCTCCTATTCTTTCTTATAGGAGAAACTTACATTCTCATTTTTTAATGAAGAAGTTACAAACAGAAGAAAGTAACATTTTCCCTGTGTTTTTCCCCTATTTAGACCTAAAATCACACCTATTGTACATGAAAATGACAGAACATCTGCACTGCAACATCCGTTCTTAGGAATATTCTCTGAATTTCTGATTTCAGTCATGAAAAGATAAATACAGAATCAATGAAAAAATAGGTCTGGAAGGGATTTCAGAGAAGTCACACAATTACACCCCCTTGCCCCAACTCAAGAACGTCTTTCAGTTTTAAATCCATGTATTAATTGTGAAACTGGACTTGTAAACTGCATGCAAGCTACCATAAAGAATAAGTGAAGCTTTTTCTGTGTCAAAGCACTGCAGATACTGCACTGTAGGGCTCATGAACAGCTAAGCTGCCAAAAAATGCCAAAAACATTATCTCGACAGGCCATTGGTGAAGAAAAGCAAGAATACAAAAAATTGGATGCACACCTGTTTGCAGATTCTCTTGTCTATTACCCTCATTGTAGACATCAGCAATTTCCTAATTAAAAATAAATAATTAAAAATTAAGACTATATCTAGAATTTTCTCTGTCTACATTTTCATTATAGTATTACTTCTTTTGCACACCCCTTCTGTCTGTTTCTAGCTCCCTGTATACCCAGTAGGTACAGGAAAATATTCCTAAGCACACAACAGAAAAACTAGAAGATCTCTTCAAATCAATGACTTTTAAAATGATAGAGAATGTGGATCTGTACACTGAGCTCCTACTTAACTGATCCCTAGCAGCTTGCAGGAGACAATTATTATTTCAGGGTAGTGACTCCTCTCTGTCCCCTGAGTAATAATCTGGCGCATCCTAAATCAGCTGTATCTAAATATCTAAAAGATGTTGCTCTTCCTTCTTTTTAAGCATTCAGAAAAAGATATTCCTTAACTACCCTAGGTAACTTCTTTTACTGATCATCTGTCCTTAGTGCAAAAAGTTTTACCCAATGTCTCACCAGTTCTTTAGCTGGAAGTTACTTTTAACTTTCCCCATGTAGAGGCCATGCAGAATGGTTTACTTGTGTCCCTTATGCAAGTATTTCAGTCCTGGAAAACAGCTACTGTTAATTTCCCTTCAGCCTTATATTTGTAAGATGAATACAACTAATTTATTCAACCTTTCCTCATAGGCCCTGTTTCATAAATCTGCTATAATGCCTTCTGCTCCATCTTGTACTCTGTCCAGTTCGCAATCAACATTCTCCAATCCTCTACTTACAGTGGGACACAGTGCCCCAGCCCCAGCCTTACCAGTGCCAAGGAGTGGGACATCATTTCCACCCACATCCAACATTTGGTGTTCTTTTTAAGAGGTGTTTTTACTATAAGTGCCTTCCCTTCCTTCCTCCTCCCCAACAGCACAGCTGATGCAACCTCAGTCTGTGAGCTACTGTATCTGTTACCTGCCTTTTCTTTGTTCACTTGATTTTTTTTTTATTTTTGCTTTAAATATAATACATTGCATATACACTTACTGGATTTCATCTTGCTGATACTGTGCACTTTCTCCAATATATCAAAATCATATTTAATTTTAAACCCATTACCCATTGTGCTCTCATCCCTTCCCAGCTCCACACAATCTGGATTAGCACAACATTTCAATTTTATGTTCTAAGGCATTAAGCAAGACATTACATCTGTGCTACAGTTAGCCCTCAGGACAACACTTGGAGCATTTTTCCCAATACAAGGCAGCAGGTCCACAGGCCCTAAATCTGTAACATATCCTACTGTGCAGCTTATGTGAATGCCTCATAGCACTGTGTCAGGAATCAATACGCCACATCTTCTGTTTCTCTCATACCCAGCAAAACCAAGTAACCTGTCATGAAAAAGTGTTACATTAGGCCTGATATTGTAATTAATGGGAAATATTAAGGGCTTCAGCCATAGTCCATGGAGAGTTTTGAAGTGAGCATGTTGGCAGGTACTTCTGTTATTGGACTATGTGCTGGAGTGGTTTTAATTTGTTTATTTTTGTTTATGATTCAAGTATGATCAACTCTTAAGGAAAACTCAGGGTCTCAAAAGGAAAGCTCAAGACAAAACTGCAGATAGGTCCCCAGGGATAGAAATACCAGTCCTGATGGAGCATCTCTCCCCACCCCTGCAAACTCTTATTGCTGCTGTCATCAGCAACCTGGAGCAAATGTTGCTACTAGTGCATCAAGTTCAGCTACTACCTTTCCACCTTTCGGTCATGTGTCCTTCCCTCTCAGTTGGTGATGTAAACCTATATTACCATGTCCATGTACACACAGCTATGTATGTAAAATCCAAAAGTAAAGATAAAGCAGAAAATGGTCAAAGATATTGTTAGGCAGTACAGCTTCCTGAATTATATCACTAAGAGTAAAAACTACCTTGCAAGGGCCCAGCCATTGTGTCTGAAACACCCTCTGGATTTCAAATTCTCCTAGCAATTCTTCTAGGACCAGAATTAAAACCCCACAGGATCTAGTAACTTCCTGATCTCCCACCACCAAGGCTGGCAAAAGAAGAAAAATGTCAGATGTACGCTGTGTGAGTTGATACCATCACTTTCAGAGACAGGTAGCTAAACATTCTCCCTGCAGCCTCCACATGTTGCTCAAAGTGCAGGACAGAAAGGTAAATAAATGTCCAACCCAGTGACCAGTATGAATCACTTACAGAGTTAGCTCTCCTGCATTTACAGAAATGTAAAGATTCTTTGCCTCTACCCCACACCTACCTGATAGGAAGTTTTCTGCTCAACTCTGTCTCCTCCCAGTCCTCTTGATTTCAGACATTCTAGCACAGCTGCCAGTCTCAGCAGTCTCAGAGCACAGAAATGCAGTTGTCACACAAATGTGTTTCTGTACTTCTCTGTGGCTCCCATCATTTTGATTCAATTACATTTCGATGCATAGATAAGAAGTATCAGCAGAACTTGGCTTCTAATTCTGTCACTTATGACAAAACTGCTATTTGCTGCATTGTGTGCATCAAGCAGGCTTGCTTTATTGCAGTTCTTTTTTATGATGATCTAGGACAAGCTTTATCAACGAAATATCTAAATTCCTGTTCTCTCATCTTTCTTTATGATCTAAAAGAAAATTGGCACTTGATATGTCTAAAATAAGTTCCATAATGGCAGCAAAACTGCTCAAATACATTCAGTGTGCTGAAAATATCAGATAAATGGCAGGCTTGGCTCATGTTAACAAGCATTGAACTTTTTGTGGTTTTTTTCATCTGTGACAAAATTCAGCACTTACCAGCTATTAAGGTTGCATTGTGCAACTCAAAAATGCAGACAGATATTCTGAGAGAATTTTAATCATATAATCACTGTACAAGACATTCAGATACTGTATGCTAGGATATTTTTTTATTTTTTCTCCTCTTAACAAAACATGCACGTAGACAAAATCAAGAATTCTAAGAGACAAGATTTTATTCATGCTCATCAAAACAGCTGCTTTGATGATGTCCTGCATGACATCCTTGTCTCTAAATTTGAGAGACAGAAATTTGATAGGTAGACCTCTCAGTGGATAAAGAACTGGCTGTATGGCTGCACACAAAGAGTTGTGTCCAATGGCTCAATGTCCAGCTGGAGACCAGTAACAAGTGGTGTCCCTCAGGGGTCATTTTGGAACCAGTCTTGTTCAACATCTTTGTCGGTGACATGGACACTGGGATTGAGTGCGCTCTCAGGTTTGACGATGACACCAAGCTGGGTGGTTCAGTTGATATGCTGGAGGGAAGGAATGCCATCCAGATGGACCTTGACACGCTTGTGACGTGGGCTGATGCCAACCTCATGAAATTTAACCATGACATGTACAAGGTCCTACACCTGGGTCAGAGCAACCCCAGGCACACATACAGGTTGGGCAGAGAAGTGACTCAGAGAAGCCCTGTGCAGAAGGACTTGGTGGTGTTGGTTGACTGAAAAAAGAACATGAGCCAGCAGTACGCGCTCGTAGCCCAGAAAGCCAACCGTATCCTGGGCTGCATCAAAAGGAGTGAGACCAGCACATCAAAGGAAGTCATCCTGCCCTCTACAATGCTCTCATGTGACCTCACTTGGAGTATTGTGTATGATTCTGGTGTCCTAAACATAAAAAAGACAAGGAACTGTTGGAACAAGTCCGGAGGAGGGTCACGAGGATGATCAGGGGACTGGAGCACCTCAGGCGGGGAAAGTTGAGGCTGTTCAGCCTGGAGAAGAGAAGGCTGTGTGGAGATGTCATAGCAGCCTTCCAGTTTCTGAAGGGGGCCTACAGAGATGCTGGGGAAGGACTCTTCATTAGGGACTGTAATGATAGGACAAGGGGTAACAGGTTCAAACTTAAACAGGAGAAGCTTAGGTTAGATATAAGCAAGAAATTCTTTACTGTTAGGGTGGTGAGGCACTGGAATGGGTCACCCAAGGAAGTTGTAAATGCTCCATCCCTGTCGGTGTTTAAGGCTGGGTTGGACAGAGCCTTGGGTAACATGGCTTAGTGGGAGGTGTCCTTGCCCATGGCAGGGGGGTTGGAACTAGGTGATCTTCACTTCCTTTCCAACCCTAAATATTCTATGATTACATTATTCTATGGCATGATTTGATGGCATTTTGTTATCAGGGACCACACCACCAAAGGTCATATCCTAAAGCAGTAAGAAAAGCTATACACAGTGGGATGTTTTTAAACCCCCTACATCTACAAATAATGACAAAGAGGATTAGAGCAACTTTATTACAGCAGAAACAGGCACTGAATATGCTACTCTTTAATTGCTGACATTCAGAATGAAATCTGCCTGAAGTGAATGCAATTGTCCCGTCTTGCAGTTCTTTTTTCTGATACCTGCCTATTCAGACCATCAGTGTTGTAGTATGTAGTATCAGCACCTCTTTCCTATAGACCTATGTAGCAGCAGTCCACTATTTTTAGGCACTGTACAGTAGAACAACAAAACACGACCCTTGAAAGAGCTCATATAGTTGAAATACAAGGAAAACAATAGAAACATAGCTGCAGGAGGACAGGAAGAGGCATACATCAGATTGCTCATCACAGCTTCTCAGCCTTTCAGCTGGCTGCCACTCTGAAAACTAATAAATTCCTTAATAGAGCACTCATAAAAATAACAAGAAAGGAAAGAGGAGTATAAGGTGAGCAGAAAAATGCCATGATTCCTGCCAGCCATTGTCAGCCATGTAAGATTTTATCTTTAGGAAGAGCAAAGCTTTATCTCTATTTTAACCAATTCATAACTGTGTGGAAAAGATGTAGGTGACATCCTTGGATGCACAATGAAGGGATGTAAATGAAAGAAAAAGGTTCATGACTTCATGTTGGCTTCAGTTTTGGCTGTCCCATTTAAAGTTATGTGTGGGTTTCTAGGCCTGCCAGTTCAAGATGGAATTATTTCTGAAAATTGGATTTCTGAAAATCAAAACTAGAAGAACATTTCTCATACCAGCCATGTGTGAAATTCAAACCAATTGGAACATAATTTTAGGCTTAGTGACATGTAAGAGGCAAAAAAGAGAATCTTTCTCATGGTCTGAATTTTCAGGCTTCAGGAGCTGGAATGAAGAGAGACGTTTCCAAAAAAGGAAAACCAAAAAGCTCTCAAAATCCACAACTAAAAGTTCTTCTCAATGAGCAAAAACAGCCTGGAAAGCTCACAAGATAGACCATTTTCATATCCTTTTCAGCTAAAAGAAAATACTTTGATAAGCTTCAAAAAATTCTTGACTTTTAGAGCTCTCATTTTCTTCCCCTGAAGAAGGGAGTCCAGATATTAAAAAATTCTCAGGGAATAGATAACTCTTGCAGCTTTTCTTCAGAGCACTTAAAAGGCAAGTCACTTTACCTAAACCAGGAGCAGATCAACTCAGAAAGTCTTTCTAGCAAACCTTTGACTGTATGCCTAGCCAATATATGTGGCTTTCACAACTGGCACCTGCAACAATAGCAGGAGCCAACTTGTGTTATCCAAATGATGTTTATGAGACAAATACCCACTAAGGATCAGAGGGACAGAAAACAACAACAGGGCCCCAGTTCTGGCCATGAGTTTGATGGGTTTTGTGATTATTATTCTGTAAGGGTGCTTTCCATCCTGAGACCTGAGGATGTATTAACCTTGACTGATCAATCATTACAACATCCTAATACAATGACAGGCAAGTATTTATGAGACTCTGAAAAATTATAAGTGAAGTTGAAGTGATGAGAAATTCCTTTTCTGCTATGATTTCAGAAGTTATCTTGGGTTTCCTGAGTTGACATGAGAAGTAAGACAAACAGACATATTTTATCTTTCTTGTAAGTACATTTTTTTGACTGCTGTCATAGCACTGCACCATGTCTTTATAGTACTGTTTTTAGCCAGTGGCATGGGTTATATCAGGTGTTAGTTTCATCTTCATTTTCTTTAAATTGGATGATTTTTACCATAAGGATTCCTAAGAAGCCTGTTCACATTATAACAAATGTCAGTGAACACCCATGAGTCACTGCTCATTTGCTGAGGCTAGTGGCCTCTGGCTATCTCAGCTCTTGACATATGAGCCACATGAAAATATATGCACCCATTCCTTGTACATTTCTAGAAACACATTTCTGTCCAGCTCTTCCCGTTACTAAATTTACATCTCATTTGGTAGCTTTCTGAAAATAATAAGAATTGCAGAACACACCTTCTCTTAGAAGGTGTGTTTAAATCCTGCAATAACCCAGAACAAGCCCAAAGTAAGTTAAAACTTTGCAAAAACACCTGATATTACATTCTGACTTTTTTGATTCTATAGCCAGAAGGATAATAAAACAGATGGGATAAACCAGTGGACTAACTTATAATTTCATTCAAGATTCAAGGGACCACAAAACAAGGGAAACAAGTTGTACTATATTTCTTAATTCTTGCTTTGTCTGAAGTTCCTTGTTTAAGAACAAAGCTGAATGAATGCTTGAAATTCTAATGTGCATGAAATCTATGTTGTAAAATCACAGTCCAGCTTTTCTACTTGAGTCAGGCATGTGTGGGGTGTGGCGCATTTGTTTAAAGTAGACTTCAAAACCCAGATTCTTCTATTCTGCCTTTGCTTCAGCATGAAATCTGAATGAACTGGCACGTCAATGGTCAGAAGTTAGCTAACATAACAAAATCTGCCCTGAAAAGCCTTCAGCAGGTGCTGTCAGAAAGCTTCCTAAGTCACCATGGCCTTAATAAGCTTTGCCAGGTGACCTGTGAAGAGCAGGAGGAAGATGAAGAACACTATTTGTTTTTCTTGACTCTGCAGTGTCTTCAATTTACTGCTCACGCTCTCTCTTCGGTTTCCTTCAAGTAACGCTATTGACTGCAATATCTGGCTCATGCCAGACCAGAATTAGGTCTTTCACAATATAGAAATTTTAACATACAGCTTTTGCTATCTTCCCTTTGAATGGCAGAATGTCATGTATTGCCATCACACTTTATTTCACCTGATTATGGCTGAGTATACTGAGTTGCTGTTTGTCCATTACATCTGTAATGAACACAGAAAAATATTCCTCAGCCCCAGCCCATGTGGATAGACTGGGTGTAGGAAAATGCTGTGAAGTATAAGAAACGTACTTGATTCTAAGAACAGATGTCTCAGAGAACCAGGTTTTTGTTTTGGTTTACTGGGACCACCATAAGCAAAGGAAAAAAAAACTGTTGCAAAATTTAAGACAAATCTGGATGTGAATTGAAGTTAGTTCCTAGTCTACTTTTGCTTTGATTTCTGATTTCTAAGTAAAACAAAGTCACAAGGGCTGTCACCACATGCTTCCAATCATTCATCATAAGCTAGAACTGGAATTAAGCACACATACACAACACACAGCAAATCCTCCAGTATAGAGGCTGCTGTGGAACTCTCAATAAATCTCATTTAAGTTTGAACCTATTTTCCATATACTTCCTGTACTCACCTGCCTCCACAAAAGGAGATGTTTGATTAGCAGTTCCACAATCCCAAGGCAAGTGGAGTGGCAGAATCCTCTTTCCTACCAGCCTTTGGTCAGATGATGGAGCAGGATAATGTCAGGCGACTTCAGACGTGAACACATTTGAGGTTCCCCAGCACATTGCAGAAATGCATGCACCTTGTCCCCACATCCTTACAGCTTCCCATATGAGGGTCAATTCTCTGAGGGAAGGCATGAGAACTCAGCACTGTGGCAAGCAACCATGAGTTACTGCCTCCTTATTCTTGCACACTTTCCCCTTCCCAGCAATAAAGCATATCTGTGATCAATGATAATTTGCAAAGCCAGACTTTTATGAAACCAAACTGTGGCCATCTTTTGTAAACCAAATGAATTTCACATTAAGTGCTTGGCTGTCATGTATATATACTGCATAACTGTGAGGAATTCACTTACTAAGCAGGACGTTCTCATCTACTAGCAACATCAGAAACAAATATGTAACAGGTTATTTCACATCCAACTTGTTTAGATTTTACAAAATCTAATCAGCATAATGGTGTGCTATTCAAGCAACGATTATAATTCAGACAGAAGGAAAGACCATTTTATTTTAATAATAAAGCTCGCTTGTCCCTGGAACTGTGCAAGATGCAAACAATATTGAATTACTGTGGGTCCAAACATGCACTTGTTTTTGGCCAGGAATATTTCAAAGCAATGTTACTAAGCCTGGAGCATTTCTGGTGGTTTGGAATACATTTGACTGGCTATTAGAACTATATCTAGTAGCAGTTTTACCAAACCTGAAGTATCAGAGATGGCTTAAAATGAATTCATCTGGCTATTATTGGTTGCCTTGACCAACAAGCAGCTCAGGAAAAAATGCACTGAACCATCACTGGAGTTAACACATTCAGTGTTACCTTATTCTGTAATGTCCTTGCATGCTTACTAAACACAATCTAACGAATTTTTGATTTCCGCCATAAAAATATGAGGAATTGTTCCATTGCATGCCAAGAGAGTTTTAATTATTATTAATTGCATCTCTTCCCCCAGTCTACTATGGGACCTTTCATGAAATACTACAATTCACTAATCTTTGCATTTTTAAATTCCCTAGTTTTCAGAGGCATAACTTAAGTCCAAGCAGTGTTGGTCCAGGCAACACTGAACACGAGGGCGCTGTAGCCAGAGCTACCAACGTGCAGACCACTGCCCATTATCGCATTTGTGGGATCAGGAGAGAAAGCCTCCAGTTAGCCCATAAAGCCATATCCAGTTTTCACAGGGCACTCAAGTAATACGGAGCAAGAAACATGAGTGTAATGGAGAAGTTACAGAGGTGGCCCATGTTCCCAAAAATAGTTATATGGAACCAGGCAGTGCTGGAAGATTAGGAGGGAGACAAACAAAACCTGTTGTAATAATTTGCTGTTCATTTTTAATTCAGGAGTTGCTGATCTTAAAAGATGTTTAGTCCTCTGAAATAAGCTGCTCAGAGTCTCTCCTAATTTATGGTATCCATTATTACCATTGAATGAGTACTGTTTTCAACCCCCTTTTCTCACCTTTTCTAAATATTTGAATTGTCTTGAATCTCAAGTGGAACACATAATATCCAGCTTCTCCCATTAAATATTCATGTTATGGGTTAGAAGAGACAAAAACCTTAACAACTGTAGAGGAGAGATTATAAACCTGCATTTATAACCACATTCTAACCAACATAAGGCAAAATAAATGGGTCAGTAGAGAAATAACAACAAAACCTCTCAAAGAAAAGGGGCCAAATCTTCAGCTAATATAAACTGTAGCTTCATTAAAGTCGATGAATCTATGCCTGTACACCAACAAAAAATATGGCTCTGGATCTCTGCTTCTGCTAGTGCAGGCCATATGGTAAACCTTCACATCACTGAGTACTCTTCATAAATGAACGATTGTGTTTAGCTAACTTGAAGTGTAAGTTTCCTCTGTGTGACTTGAATAACAGCTATGAATAATTCATGATGGAAAAATTACAGATGTACAGTGTTTCTCCATCATTTTACCATAAGACTTGCACTTAACCCACTCAGATAGTATCATAGAGAATTAAGTCAGGCAAAGCAACGTACGTGTCACATAAGAAATAACTGTTTGGTTAACACCTGACATCTGCAATACCTTTCTCACAAACATACTCATATTTGCTTGAATTTTGGCAACACCATAAAGAATAAAAGACTGAGGATGAAGACAAGAGTGACAGACCCAGCTGACTTTCAGAAACCCTTTTGTACGCAGAGATATTCAGCAAAGTACCTGCAGAGCCTTCAGCTATAGAAGTAGTGCAGGCAGGTATGAAGGAAACCAATGCATGACCCCCTCCTCTGCCCAGACATCTAGCAGACTTGATTGAAGTTGAAATAACAAAGCCCAGAGCCTGGGCAGAGTTCATGATCCCCTTGCTAAGTGGGAAGAAATACAGCATGCCAGCAGAGACCCAGGACCAGCTCTGCTGCTCCAGCCCCACTGCTTATTCCACTCCATCAGCACAAGGCAGAAATTAAATCCCCTGTAGGTGGAATTTGATTCACATGCAGCTCTTAGCATGGTGAATAGAATGCATTACCACCTAATTTATCTGAGAGACTTTTTTTCACCTACTGTCTAGCCTTAAAGATCACCTAAACAGCACTGACCAGAGGGCTTCCTTCCTCTTTGCTACAGACTCACTTATTTCACTCACTTAATTACAGCAGGCAACATGATTCTTTGTGCACAGGCTTGTAGACAAAATGCACAAATGTTCTTTTTCCCTCTGTGATTGCAGAGCATGCCGTTCCTCTGGTATCCATCACTTTTCCCTCTTTTGTACTGTTACCACAGGGTATCCATAAACCCTGTCTGTGTCTATAAAAAGTCAGTATGCTTATTCTGAATTTTCAGCTGCAGCCATTTTACTGCTTGTCTGTTTGCAAAAATCTAGATTTGACAGTGTGCCTTATACCTTGAAAAATACGATCTTTTGATTGTTTTTGGTTTGTTGGCCTTTTATTTTTCTCCTTGCTCCAAAGACATTGGCCTTTTCAGCAAATGTTCAATTCCTTCAAATCAATTAATAGCTTTCCCAAATCAGGTACAACAATACTAGCTCATTTTCTGAAAAAGCTCAGTATTCATTCTTGGAAAATCTAGATCTATGGGTCCTAATCCTCAGTTCTTTCTTACTCCCTAGTTCCTAAGTCATGACCCTCTTATTCAGAGAGAAAGAGGGAGGGAGAGAAAGAGTGTATTTGTTTCTTCAATGACATATTCATTTACTCATCAAAGAAAACAAGAGTGAATCAAGGCACAAGATAAAAACCAAGTAGCATTAATGAACCATGAGTCAGACTTACACTGAGCCTGAGAGAAACGACTATCTGGATTGGGGATCTACAAAATCTAATCCATCACACATTGATGAAGAACACTGCTGTTATTGCCTGCAGGAATTTTTCTGAAAGGATTTCAATCAAAAATTCAGGTTTGAGAAGTAGGACGAAGTTGGGGACTCATAAGATTTTAATAAATCCATTTCAGCTCTGTATTTGCAGGATGATCTTACTTTCTCTTGCTTTGAATTAATGCAAGGAACTGAGCTGTCCTCGATAACAGCGAATTAGGGTTTAAGATCTTTCAGATCTTTTAAAAAATATCTATTTTGCATTATTTAGACAAATTTAATGTATGTAGACTATTCCTTTTAAAAAAACAACCTGCACAGCTGTTTTTATGTCTGGATCTGTATACTGGAGAGCCTGGAGGAAAAGCAAGAGTGTTTGTCTGAGTCTGACCTTCAAGGAAGGGTTGATGGTGAGAGATCACCATTCTTTCCCTCCATTTGCACATGTTTGACAAAGCAAGATACCAGAGCAGAAAACAGATATGATGAGAGGTATAGACATTAGAAAAATTCTGTGCAAGAGCCAGTAGGGTTTCATCCCAAGCAAACAGACATGGGAAATCACCAACTGGCAGATCATCTCCAGAAGAATTATTAGGAAGTTAACAGTGTGTTTGAAGAAGACAATGTGAATGCTAACAGACAGACTCCTACTTGCAGCTGTTAAATTAAGACCCAATGTAGCAGAATCAAGGGTACCCAGAAAAAAACTCAGATGAGACTTTCACAACAGGTCAGGGTATGGAGAGAAAGCCGCCTATGAAGGAAATGGAAAATAGGCAGAAGCGGAAGAGATCTTGGTTTTGTCCTGCACACTGAGTTGTTGCAAGAATAATGAAGGAACAAACATTTTTAAAAATTTTCAAGAAAATTGTCCGTGATTAGCTGTAAAGGCACTACAATGCTTATGGACCAAAATTTATGAATGATATACTTCTAAACATTTTATGATTCTTTTTGAAGGACATAGTGTCTCTCAGCTACTTTCATTAATATAGCATTTCAAAAAGTTAATGTAAATGATACATGTTCCAAAAAAGCTTCAGGTTTATGAGATCCAGGTAAGCTTAATTAAAGGACCTCTACAAGATTTTATTTGCACCTTAGTATCAGAAGATCTTGGCTAAATCAGATCTTCATGGCATGCGGCAATTACCAGAGACCATGCCAAGAAATTTTTTTTATTATGAACATCCTAACCAGCAAACATCATCTTTAAAACAAGTTTCATTCTTACCACAAAAATGTCAGACTCAACAGACCAAAAGCACTATGCACAGAAGCATATATGATTTTCTCTTATTCAGAAAGTCATAATTAGAATCTGTTGTATCTGTCACTTTACATATAAATAAAATCAATTTATTAGTTTCAATCACCTAATGCATTTGTAGCATTGAACAAGCTGAAGCCCAACAGAGCATTACTATGATTTCCACACCAAAGATGGAAGAAATTTCTAGCAAGAAGGATTCACCACTCCTGTAAATGAGAGGAAATAGGAATACATATTATGCTCATTCACATTCCCAAAAGAGCTGAGCTCAGATACTAAAATAAAGGCCAAGTAGTTAGTCAAGGCTTTATGCAAATTCTAACATAAAGCATTTCCAAACACCCTTGTTTCATTGTTTAGAACAGAAAAATTGAGGAGTCCTTCCATAAAATCAGAAATGAAATAAGAATCAATACAAACACACAAGATGAGTGTTTTTTCACTTTATAACTCATTATTATGATGGTTAAAGTAACTAAAATAATTTTAAAAGATGCCAAACCCCTATGCTCTGTAAGGAGGAGCAGAAACAGGCCATGACTTAAGGGTGTTGAAAACCCTTCCTCTGAACCTCCTCTCCCACTGGCTGGAATAAAAGAATGGTTGGATTGAAGTCAGCAGGCCTATTTGTTTTCCGAGTTGCACACATAGATAAGCACCTGCATAAACCAAGACATCACAGTCTAGTCATGATGGAATAATTCTGGTCAGTATTTCTTATTTATGAAATAGCCATACTCCTGTCTATTTCAGGTACTGTAAAAGCTAAATTTACTCAAATAACAAAGGTGAACCTAACTTCAAAAAATAAAATCAAAAATAATAAAAAAACTAAACAGAATTTAGATCTTAAATATGCTTAGGAGACTCTTAATTCCAGTACTGAGCAAGTGCATTCCACCCGTCAAACAGTAACCCTGTAACTCTACCAGAACTAACTGAGCATTTGTTTAGAAAAGAACTAACGCATAAAGCAATCTCATACAGGCTGGACAGAAATAGAACATTAAACAAATATATAAGTTTCATGTAAAAAAACATGTCCTGGGAGTTTGCAGGTTTTCTCTTTTTTTTGTAAGTGGCATTAGACGCACTGTTAGATCAGGTGTATAACATCTTGCCTGTGGAGACAAAAGGCACAGACCCCATTTCTGGTTACAAATGAAATCATTTATTTGGCTTCTTGCATCCCTTTTATAGTCTACTAAGTGCTAAGCAGTAACTTTTCACTCTCTTCCTTAGGATTACAAATATTCATATTGTTTGGTCTGTCTTTGAAATGCACATCCTGCTTCATCTTGCAAACTGTCTGCTTTGTTTTCCTAACAGATCTTTACCTTTAGCTGTTGTCTTTACAGTTCCCAAGGCTTAGGCTGGACTAGGGCAATAGCACCTGGTGTTTTCTTCACTGTTCCCAGGGCTTAAGTCAGACAAGGGCGAAAACGCCTGAATCCATTTCGTTAACTATTTCTACCCCTTCACCCACACTCACCCATCACTTTCTAGGAACCTGCCTCCAGCCACAGAGAGCCTTCCTAAACCAACAGAAGTTGTTTTGGCCAACTACCTTGGTCCTTCAGGTGCAAACTTCTGCTTCCATGGGCCAGGGAGACCATTCATGTCTTGGTTTTGCTCTCCTTCCTCAGGAGCTGAAAACCCTAGTCTTCTCATGGTCATCGTGACCAAGGCTGCCCCTGACCTTGCTGAAATCAAACAATCCAACATCCACTGCTCTTTCCTTATCATTAAAGCCAAATACTTCAGTGAAAAAAGGCAGTCAAGGTGATCCAGCACAATTTGCTTCACATTTCATAACCTGCTGTTGCCCACAGGTATTTGCTGTCCTCAAGCTTGGGGCAAAATATCAGTATTCCAGCTTTCTTGGATGGTAAAATCCTTGTCTTTTTTTTTTTTTTTTTTCCCTCGTTATTTCTTTTCTTTAATTTCCTTTTTTATCGTAAGCTGCTGTCTTCTTGGTCTTTCACCTTGATTCATTAACTTATGTGGGGAATTCCACTTTTGAAAGAGCTTCTGGATGCCATTCCTCAGCTACACCCAAGATAACGCAAAGAAAGAATGCACAGGTCTGCTTTAAAAATGAAATTTTCAGGTTTGGAAAAAAAAGGTGAGAAGACTTCTAATATAAGAGTGCTACAGACCTTTCATAACTAGGAGCTTTTCCATAAAGTGGTACAAATGAAACAGGAAACATTTTAGTTAAAAAAAAAAAAAAAAAAACCAACAAACCAAATAAGCTAAACCCCAAACTCTTTCTAGCCCCCAGCATAAACATTTTTCTCTCTACTGTCACAGAAGCTCTGATGTTTTAAATAATGTTTAAAGCTGTTACAAAATTCCAGAAGCTGGTATCGACATTCCTCATCTGGATAACTGAAAGTTGACTTTAAAGTAAAAATCTCTTGATGGTTGAGAGGAATTCTACCTATTTCAGAAGATGTCATGGAAAGATGTAAAGTTCTCTCAGGGTTTAAGTACTTACTGGTAAATTCAAAATGCTGCCTCTTCACACTCCCAGGTGTGTAAATTTCGATTCTAATCTCTAACTCAAGGTGTAATGAGTAGATCAGTGTAATGTTAGCATTTATAGCTCTTCTGTTGCTACTAAAGCTCTTTCCTTATGAATCACACTACTGTAGAGTCATCATTCTTCTAATTAATTGGCCTATTAAATAGGTCTGCCCGTATCAAACAACCCGATATCTACTGTTGCCTCTCTACAATGAGGGAGAATATCTTGGTAATGCCAATACTAACACATCTGGCACTAGTCAGTGCCATGAAACTGAAATAAAAAAATGTCTGCTAGGGATACTGAAAAACTGTTATGCAGAATCTCAGTTCAGTCCTTGTAATCACTTGGGATGTAAGAGCTGGATAAGCATTTCAGCACCTTTGGTACTTTGATCCTCTGCCCCTTGAATGATCCAGCACAAGGAATACTCTCTCTCTAGCAGTCCCTCCTTGAAAACTACAAGGGCTGGGAGAAACATTCAAGCCATGTAATTTTTTCCATTTCAGGAAAGGTTACTACGATGTGAAGATTGTTAAATAAAAAGAGAAGCAGAGAGGCAATGAGAAAAAAGAAAATTACTGGAGTCTTAAAGAGGATGCTGAGATAGCACGGGGAAAATTGCTTAGATAAGTCTAAACATGTCCCAGAATAGGCTAGAAATAAATAATGTTTACATCAGGAATCCATTCTTTTGGCATTTTGTAAGTCAATAGGCTTGGGTTTGATTTTGCTTATGTGTCTTTTATGTCTAACACAATGCGTGAGTAGCCTAAAATTATGCTTTGCATGGTGTATTTCAGACACAAAAATACTCCAGAACTTTTCGGGCATACTTCAGACAGCTGCAAAAATTCTGTGTGCACATACTAGTCTGTGCAACTTTGCTTCCATGTCACTTGGAGTAGAATTGCTAACTTGCTCAAGTTAGTTTGCAGAATAACAGAAAGTGGATACCTGAGTACCAGACAAGACAGAAAAAGAAACCTTACTGTCTGAGGTGTGACAACTGATGGTGCTTGCATGGGGCAGAATATTTTAAGGCAAAGTCCTAAAAGATCTCAGGCCGTGAAGACACAGACAATAACAGAACAAGTGCAGAAAGAGAAAAGAAGCACAACAGAATAGAAGGAAATAACAGGCTGACAAGTTCAGCAAAAGCAAGTTTCTATCTCATTTCAAAAGCACACATAGGCGCACTTCATCTTAGAGAAAATATTTGACCACCAAGACCCCCCCAAGGTGCTACTGAGTTCATCAGACCTGGGGTAGAAGTAAGAGGATGCTCTGAAATGCCGATGAAACCTGTATACTGTGATTGACTGACTGTTTGATTGACTTACGTAGGTTACATCACTGATGTTATTTACCTCACTGAACTCCAAAATCTAGATGTCACATTCAGACATTTTTCTGTGAACCCAGAAAAATACCTTAGCAGCAAGAGATAAAAGCATAACCACAAGCAGACAGCAAAACCGATCTATTGTATTTCTATGTGAAGTGTACAAAAACGTATGGATTGGGGGATGAGTAAGATTTTTATTCTTTCACGGTTTTGTCTTGCCTTCCTCTGAGGAACTGTCATGTGGAACTTACTAAGGGTAAACCCCAAAAGATTCTATAGAAATTAAATAACTTATATAAAAATAGCTTTAGACGTGTTTGTGAGGTTTAATAAACTCAGCCTTTCTTTGGGCCACATGAGCACATACCAAGAAACAAGGCTGATTCAGTTAGACAACTGTGCATTCACTAGGTAGCCAACACCAATTACCCCATAGCACTACCTTAATTCCAATTAGAAAACTACTGGTCTAAAAGCAACTTTTCCTTTAACTGCCATAATACGTTTGGTTCAAGGTTGTCACAATTTACACTATTCTCAAACTCTAGCCTCCTAAAATCTTTATCCACGTCAGCCTGAATCTTCAAATGAGATAGCACTTTTCAGCAGAATCAATGACCATTTATCACTGCATGCCAACAAAATCTCCTGGCAGCTCTTTGTAGCCCTGCTTCCCTCTACCACACACAGCAGGCAGCCTTCCTTATGCATGCATTGGATCCTCCCCTTCCATCCTGCCAGGGTTTCTTCAGGTAGAGAATACACAGTGTGAGGCACAGTGAGCACCCAGCTCATTCTCAGTTGAAAGAAACCTGCCTTCCCTCTAAACACCATCTATTATCCATGATGGTACTATGTGCTCTATGAAAACCTGCAGTAGGAATACAGTTTGCTTCTGAAGATTTTAGGAACATTCTGTAACCCTAACATAATTCTAAACTTCTGAATTTTACATGGACATAAAATATATTGCCTCTCTATGTATAACTGTTGACTTAATTAGAAAGCTGCCCTTTATCTAACTCAAAGAAAAATGGCATTTAAAGCATTTCTAACTCATTTGTCTTTCTATTCACTCATTAGCTGTACAAATTTTTCACCTGTATTTTTCATCATTCAGAGAAAGTCTATTTTTACAAGAGTATTTTGACAACTTTTTAACTGCAAATGCTCACTGATTTTCTGGCACTTCTCTGCAGAATTTTTAGCAGGATATGCTTCCTGGCATGGTACCAGCAGAACTCAATATTTGCTCTTCCAGCAGTTTAACTCAGTGTATGAATATCTTTGGGGGTGGGAGGGCTCTAATCATTTAAACAACCCAGTCCTCAGCAGGCGCTGTTAATTTGTACAACTACATTGACCTCACTGGAGCAAAAGCAAATAAGCTATCATGGACTTGCCCCACTTTTCTTACCATTCTACCAGGACCTCACTGTTACATTAGTTGGTTTGATCACAAGGCCTTCCTTCTCCTGAGATAATATGATGTACTTAGTGTGATTAAACCATTACTACATTCGTACATTTATTCCTCCCACAACTGATAACTTCTTGCTGGAACAGTTAAATGGGGTACAATTTCTGCTAAATGCCTATTGGCTTTAGACTCATAACCTCATTTAGGTGTAAGCCATCAACACATGATTCATCTGTATCCAGGCTAACTTCAAATACAAGTTAATGAACTTAAGCTAAGTATCTGACCTGAAAAGCTTTTAGAACATTCTGTCAGAAAGCTTCCTAAATCACCATAGCCTTAAAAAGCTTTGCCAGTTGAGCAGGTCAATCACAGTCTTTGCTTTCCTTGAATCCTCAGTGCCTTCAGTTTGCTGGTCACAAAGGCATGTGGTTAGACTCTTTTCTTGGTTTTCTTCAAGTAATGCCATTGAACACAATCTCTGGTTTGTGACCAATCTAGAATTTTACCTTGTTCAACACAGAAAATTCAATATGCAACTTGTTCTACAAATGTAGCTCTTTCTTAGCTTAAAATGCTGTCAACATGTGCACAGTTTTATCTCTTCACAGATGATTATTATGGTTCTACTGTTTAATGCAAGAGTAGTAACACAGACATCTCAATTTCAAGTTATGTAGATTAGCTCCTATTCAAAATTTGCTACAAGCTTCACAGAAAAAAATATGTAAGAATTGAGCAAGAAACAAATAGCTCTGTTTTAAATAAAAATGTGATTTTAAAAATTACTTATTTAAACCAGTCTGGAGAACTGCATAAAACACACACATATTTTAGTCTGAATAGCGCTTATTTTAGATAAAGATTGTTTCCCTGAGAGTTTGGCACCACTGTAACTAAAACAGCTGCTGTATTAGGCTAAAGAGATTCAACTTCTTCCCGTTGACAGGCTTAGCCCCTTGACAAACTTTCAGAGCTTCGCATCGGTCGTGGGTTGTTATTATTGTTATTAGTCATCAGTGAATAATTCATAGCGGCCTCAGTGAATCTTGTTTCTTTTTCTTTTCTGTAATCAGCCTATGCTTCTTTCTGGAATATTTGTTGCTCTCCAAATTATCTGTCAAATGCAGTCTCAGCTTATAGATTTATCAAAAGTGACTTCTTGAGAGCAGTTGATAGACAGAATTCAACTGCATGACAGGTTTCATCAGGCACACAGGGCTCAGGACAACTTTCTTATTCTATTAATTGTAAAACCATAGCTGTAAACCACAGATTTTAGTTAGAACTCATTCATTTAATTAATCACATGAGGATTTACTTGGGGGACTAAGGGAATTAGCTTCTTTCTTCTTCCCACTTAAATAACACATGATGCAGTCATGCAGCTTCCAGCTGATCAATATAGTTTAGGACTCTTATCAGCCCTGAACTGATAAAGTATTTATTTCTTTACAAATATAATTGAAGAAGTCCATCATCCTTATAGAATTTCCTTTTTTAATTTGTTAGGATATCTGCAGGAAAAAAGCAAACCCAAGACAAAGATACTAAATTTATATGTGCAAATATTTTCAGGGGACAAAAGACACAGAACTCATTCAGCTGGAGTTCCTGAATTCTGTTATACATAACTGAATCTACTCCCATAAATAGACCAATGGCTTAATCCAAACCAGACAGCTTTCCTCAAGTCCCTATCTGCAGAAACCACCTACTATTTTTAGTAGACTCAGATATCAATTTGTCACGAGGCTGTTCAATACTGGATTTGCTTTGCTCACTTTTCTCCACTCCAAAATATTTACAATCCTTTAGTAAAGAGAAATTTTCTCTAAGACTCGTAAGATACTTTTTAATTATTGTTCAGTGGATGCATTTCTGGTTTTGTCTTCTCCTTCTGTTTCACTCCTAGTCAAACCAAGTAGTTATGTACTCCCAGCTTTTAATTCCACATGAGGTATCTGCATGGCTGGATAGTGCTTTCAGACACCTAAGTAATGCATAGAGCTAAGCAACAGTTTGGCCTTCCTCCCTACACTTTTATTCAGGTTTAGCTGGTAAACATTTTGTGTGCATGTGGCAAACAATTTAGTTTGCTATTGAAGACAACCCCTCCATAGCAAAAATGACTCTGTGACTCTGCAACATCATTCCTATTTATATTGAAATTCATCAGCTGAAATAATATTTTTCCAAGTGATGTTCCCAAGGATTTTTCTATTTTCTACAGAAAAAGTCTGAGGTAGGAGACACAGCACTTTAAATCTGATCTGCATTCCAAACAGCCTCCAGAATTTTCATTTCTCATCAGCCTTTTGTCAGCCATAAAAATAATTCTGCTATTAAATTAGGAGCAGCCAATGCCCAAGTTGCCAGCTGTTAATATCACTGAGATACTATGTTATCTCAATGTCATGAAATGCTCCGTTTGTTCCTATTGCATAGTGCCTAACTCCACTAGCACTCCCACTGGGGTCAACTTACCAGCTGCTAACAGTGCACAGATTCAGCAGTGGCAGCATTTGGCTTCCAGTGGTAGGTCTGAATCTTACTATGAAAACTAAATAAAGCATAGAATTAGTTTTGCTTCTCTAGAAGAAAGTCAGATAAGCACCTAAGATGAGGGTGCCAGTATACTCTGCAATTTCTTCTTTATTGCTAGAAGTATGTGTTCTTATAGCAGATTCCTTTTTCCCCTCCACCAGCTAACTTACAAAAGCTGCTCTCCTGTGGAAATAACCAGGACAAGACAACTGCTTTCTTCTGAAGACCTCTCATCTAAACTGTCCATAGTTGTACTACTAACCCAATTCTGATATAAAAATCCATTCCAAATATAGAAGACAAAAAGGCAAGATATCTGAAGAGCCTTATTTAATAATTTACATTTCAAATGCACCAGGCTGCTTTGACTTCCTTCTAATAAAAGCAAAAAAAAATTTTTTTCCATCGCTCTTTGTTAAGGGTATGTACAAACCTTCAGTCCCCAACTTCCCCTTCCCCCTCCAAAAAAACAAACAAAAAATAAACACACCAAAAACATAACTCATGTTCCGCATGCTATTATTATATCTCTATTTTTGATGTTTTGGGGTCTTTCCTGGAGATTTACACAACTATGGTTATCCACACCATCTGTAAGAGTTAAGGCTGACATTTGCTTATTCTCCAGGCTTGCAAACAAGAGAGAAAAAACTTGACTTTCTTCCTCCTCATCACACAGCTCTTAGGTGTTTAAAGCAGCTTTTCAAAATGATGCTTCAAGAATCTCTGGTGGTGCAAAAGTGATGCTCTGTTTTTTCAGAGATGTCTCCTTTCCAGTAACAGCCTTCTGTCTCCCTGTGATGGGCTAGAGCAGTGCTGGAGTTTGTATTTGATAGCAAGAGATTGAAACTCAGAAAGGACTTGTGGAGTGTATAGAAGAGCTGGAAAGCCCATCACTATTTCAAAGCCCATGATTACGTTCCAACCTGAGCTATCTTTCATCTTTCTTTTCATAGGATGTACCTATCCACTGATATCCAGCACCATGTTAAAAATATTGGGCTTGCTCCAAGGCAGCCTATATATACAATGGGAATAATTTGACACTGGCACTAGTGCTTGGAATTTCATGAGTGTGCTGTTAAAGAGAATTCATGTTTTTATAAATAGCCTTTATAAATATCAGACTTCATTTTATTGAGCAGATGTGTAAACTTCTCAGTTGTTAGGTTGCTTCTGGTGCATGTCAAAAACCATTTGTCATATGTACATGTCTGATTCAACTACTGCTTCTTCAGTACTACTTTACTAGGAGAGCATCCAGCATTACATTATTTAAAGGCTCCATGGAACAAATACCACCACCCAGTTCATCTGTTTCCTTCTAAAACTATGCCATTTGGGGAATACCATTCTAACTTGTACATTGCCTCATGTGTCAGCATTTTATAGACATTTCCCTTCTGCCAACATAATCTCCTATGTGAGCCTAATCCTGCCAATTTCAGCATTATTTAGCCTTCAAAGGCATTTATTTGTACAACATGCCTTTTCCTGATAGAATTTTGAAGGGGGCTTAGCTGTAATTTAGACTATGTTGCAACTTACATCCCTGCTGGGTAGCCCATTCTTGAGCTCAGATGCGTAGCAACAGACCTCTGAATACCTCCTTGATACAGACGAGCATTATATCCATTTTTCCCCTTCCCCTATGATAGTACTTGATTCAGGAAGATAGATTGGATAGCACAGCTGAAATCTCAGACATCTCTTACTGAAGCAACGAGTGAGTGAGGTGTGTGTTATCTCCCAGGGCTTCCCTGAGTCAATTAGCTCAGCAGTATGCCTAGACACAGCACAGCAGGTTTTAGCTTGGCCTTTTATGTCAGTATGGCATGTCTTGAGGGACATTTCAACAAGAAGCATCTTGGAAGGAATCCATTATCTCTTACATGTGCAAACCACATACACACACATCTATGCATGCCAGTAAGCTAACACTGGTCAGAAAAAAGCATGTTATTAGGAAGATCCACATTCTGCTGTGGATCATTTTTTCTTCCAATAAAGCTAGGGCAGAAGTCCTGCACAAAGTCTGGATCCTCAGAGGGACTCACATCTCTTTCAGGGTGGTGGCCTTCAACTGCATCCCTTACAAGCTGCATCTGCATCCTGTGCTGTGCAGCTTCAGGCTGTGCCCAAGCACACAAGGAAGCCCATAAGCTTTCAGGAATGAAGTTATCATAACTGTGGATGGTAAGCTGTCTCCTTCCCAGCTCAGTTTTGCTTGTACCAGAAATCCTTATTAAAGCCAATAATCTGAGTAAGGTCATCCCAGCTGTTTTGAGTAAGGGTTTGCAAAATCTGTTCTTTAAACCACAAACAGAAAGGTTAAGACCACGCTGTCTCTGCACTTCTCTGAGAAGATGAGGCAGTTTGCCAATTTTGCAGCCCTCAGTAAACTTGACAGAATTATTTAGCTGGACAAATTGGGCAAATTATCTCTTACACAGATGCTATTGTGGCCTTTCCTTAATTCGCTTATTCAGTTTTTCCTGTTGGC